>JASVER010000049.1:536499-802197 GCA_030449065.1 Oceanodroma leucorhoa | reverse complement strand
GATCAGTGTCCATGATGAAACTGCAGCTGTTGAGCTTGATTTCCTAGGAGAAAGCAGTGCACCCATGCTGATGAGGAGTTTGTAAACAGATAAGTGCTGTCCGAAAACTGCTGTTTCTGACACCCAAAGGATGGTCATGACCCAAGGAGACACACAACACCGAATCAGTACCCTGAAGCACCTTATGTGCTCTGATTGAGAAACTACTTAAGATATTTTCCTTCACTGGGAGATCTTACTAAGCTGCGCAAATAACTGTGAAAAGGAGAACCAGCACGTACTACCTCTAGTCTTACCCAGGAAGATTAGAATCCGAATTGCTTTAAAATTTGGGAAGCGGGGGATGTTTTTGGACTTACAAAATCATCTGCATTGTTTGGGAAACAGAAGATGTAACCTAAAAGACCTTTTAAAAATCTTTTCTTTCTATGACTGTAGAACATGAAATCAAATTACATATTTTTCTATGTTTCAGAATTCAGCATCTTCAAAAAGCACAGCAAAAGTTTTTTGCCCTTTTAATATCCGGTATTACCTCAAACTCTCTTAATTATTCTGGTATAAATTTACAATTGTTATATGTAGATTTACAAATATAATGGAGAACATTATTTGAATTATAGCTATAAAATTATCAGGTTTATGCTTTCTAATTTTTTTTTGTTGCAGTAGAACAACTTTTCTCTCTCTTTTTCCATTATAGGTAGCTGAAGGAAAATTAAATGATCACTTTCCATTGGTGGTATGGCAGACTGGGTCTGGAACGCAAACCAATATGAATGTCAATGAAGTCATCAGCAATAGAGCCATTGAGATAATGGGGGGCAAACTAGGGAGCAAAAACCCAGTACATCCGAATGATCATGTTAACAAAAGCCAGGTCATTATACTTGCATTATACTACTTTTAATGTCAAAAGTATTTTTTTTTAATTGTAAATTTTGAATTCTCTTATAGCCACTGTTTAGATTAAAAAAAAAAAAGTTTTGTGTACTGCTTTGGCAATAATTTTCCATTTTTTTCAGTTTAAATGAACTTTAAAATGTTGGTCAGCGACAGTATGAGCTTTTTAGATTAAAAATTTTGAACTCATTCACGACAGATGAATTCACACATGATGTAGTGAGCAGAGGTGGCCTGGTGACAACCACTGCTACTGAGACAGTCTTAAAGAAGTTAAATATAGATCCAGTTTCTAAAGGTTGGATACTTACAACTGTTATCTCCATAATGCATTACATAAAGCATGTAGAAAGAATAATAAAATGGCTGAAGTCCTGTAATGGGTAATTTTTTCCCAAGGATCATGGTAGACCTTTTTATTATACTTCACTCTTAATATTTCCTTCAGATTAACTGAAGTTTAAGCCACTGACTTGGTTGTATCCCCTCCTGATCTTTTGTGCTTACTCAGTATCCTGGGAACTATGGATTTAACATTATCAAAGCAACACATAGGTGTTTTAAAGTCATTTACAATTCCTTTAAAATCATCCATCTATTTGTGACCTGTCTCTCATAACTACTATAGTAATTCTTTTTTTTGTCCCACTGTCGTGAACAACCTACTCAAGTTAACTTTCTGTGGGTATAGTTATAAAAAGTTGATTTTATCAATAAGGTACTGGACTGGAATTTGGAAGATTTGATTATTCCTGCAGGTTGACTTGTGGAACATTCCTAAGTTGCTTACTCTTTGTTTAGTTTCTTCTTGTTTATAAAATAAAGAGAATAAAGCCATACATGTACATCTTACAGCAACAATGGTGAGAAAAGCTTGTAAATCAATTTCTGGAACTTCCTTCACAGAGCTCAAATGACACTTTCCCAACGGCAATGCATATTGCTGCTGCCCAGGAGGTTAATGAGGTGTTGTTACCTGGACTAAAGAAGCTACAGAATGCACTTGAAGCAAAATCCAAAGAATTTTCCCAGATCATAAAAATAGGGCGCACTCATACACAAGATGCTGTTCCACTTACGCTTGGACAGGTAAAAAACCCCAAATTACGCATTTGTTCGGAAAATTCTTGTAAATATATTGGAGGAAACTGAGGCAAACTTGAGGATGCCTAAACTAAGTTGATAGTTTAAGAGAAATTATAGGAAACTGGCTGAATCTCAGAGTATTTGCATCCTTATTGGAGTTTGCTGGATGCTGTACTCTAATAACTGCATCATAAATTTTCTTTTTCCATGTGTGTTACTTCTAACAGTAGTAAGATATAAATGATTTTTAAAAGATGCTCTATTACCAAATAACACAATGTGATACTTCTGTTACACTGACATTGGAAGGAAGAAGGTAGGTAGTCTGTAATCTGTAAGCTTATATAAATGAGGTTTTGTCAACACACAAAACTACTGAACGAACATCTTTTATATATGATCATGATAGCAAATCTTTGTGATCATATTGTCAAGAACGGCTTATATTTATTTGGTAATGAATTAACTTAAACTGAATTGATAAAAATCCATGTAAAATTTGTGGATTTTTTCCAGTAATGCACAGGTGGGGTTTTTACTAGCTAAAATTAAGTRAACAACAAGATCCGTTTCTCTAATTGTACCTTGAGAATATTAGTTTAATCCGAGAGCTGATTTACCTTGGATTCAGATCC
Organism: Oceanodroma leucorhoa; assembly: GCA_030449065.1. Taxonomy (NCBI): domain Eukaryota; kingdom Metazoa; phylum Chordata; class Aves; order Procellariiformes; genus Oceanodroma; species Oceanodroma leucorhoa. Next base: position 799,573 of record JASVER010000049.1, on the reverse strand, counting down.
TGCCAAATACACAACTGAGACAAAAGGCAAGAGAAAGATGTATTGTATATACATTTTTATATATGTAGGTTGTTTTTATGTGTAATTGTTTGTAGTGTGAGAGCAGTCTTCTGATATATGTAAACTTTCCCTCTTAATGAAGACATGCTAAGATTTAGCATTTGGGTAAAGTTCAGTGCCTTCAGGTTTTTGAAGAAATGAGTCCAATCAAAAAATCTAAATAATTCTAGATGCTTATTCTTGGTTGTTGTCTTTGTTCCTTTATTTTGTCCTCCTTTCTTTCAAAGGAATTTAGTGGCTATGTGCAACAAATTAAATATGGTGTGGCTAGGATTGAGTCGACCATGCCAAGAGTGTATCAGCTGGCAGCTGGTGGGACTGCAGTTGGTACAGGATTAAACACAAGGATTGGCTTTGCTGAGAAAGTTGCTGCTAAAGTGGCTGAACTGACGGGTGAGGAATGATATTTCGGAGTTATCAGTAAAGCAGTATATGTAACATACAGTCAAATTCAAACTAAATCTTTCTGTTTCCGTACTTCTCATAAGCTCAAATTGTATTTATATTTTAACATGAAACTTTCTGTTAATGCCATATGTTATATGCTTTATACTTAGGATTTTACATGTAATGTATTTTTATAATTATACTCAGTGCATTGAAAGTGACTGAAATTACCATGTTCTTCTGAGCAAGGCTTATTGGAGATGGATAGTTTCAGGCTTCTGTTATTAGCCCAGGTACAATGCTTCTGTCTTGATCTTTGCTCCTCTGGCTCTCTTAATCTACAGTGACTTGGCACAAAAGAAGGGGAAAAAACTCTCCCAAAGCCACTATGTTTTTTCATGTGAAAGAGTAAAAGTTAGCTGATCTTTTGATACTGTCTTTATAGATCTTAAAACTTTTAATTTACAGAGCCATTGAGTTTTTTGATCTGTAAACCAGATCTTCTGTGTCACAGTATCGGTTTTTAAAATGCCCCCCAAATGAATGCGTACACCTGTCATTTCAATTTGCTGTAAAATCTGAAACTGCTTAACAACAGTATTTTTGTTTTAATGGATCTATTATTCACTGTCTTGTAGAGGGTCAAGACTTTCTTGTACCCTGAGAGAGAAGTAACTTGTCATAAGCAACAGCTGCTGAGAAGCAGTACAGGCCTTGTGTTGGGGCTTGAAGGAGCCATTGRTGGTGTTGGGAAGCTCTCCCATCTTCACGCTTGTTAGGTGTACCCTATGGGCAGGTTGTACGAGTTTAAAACAAGTAGGGCAGACTATTGAAGTTCCCCATGTTCTTACAGGGGAAGTTTATTGGCAAGGGCAAAAGGGAAAGTTTGGAATGATCTCTGCAACTGAGAAGGCAGCTATGCAATTCAGAAGCCCATGCAAATTGGGTGGGATTTGGTGTTTGGCAGGAACTGCAGAACACTAGAAATTATGGGGTTATGCTGCTCTTGTTTGAACTGGCAATGTAAGCTCAGACCAGTAGTTTTGTGGGGCAGAAGTCCAATCCACTATCAGTCCTTCGCRATGTCCATTACCACTAATAAAATTCTGCCAGGGTTTTCTTTCAGGACAAAGCCCTGAAGAAATGTTTTTCATTATGGAACCTAGCCTTAAATCTTAGGCATTTAATTAACGTAAACAGAGCTGTTGCTTTCATTGCTCTTGTGCTCTTGCTGTTGGCAGCAGTTTCAGGCATCCTCCTAAGTCTGAATCAGCTTTCACGTGTTCTGTCTGGTTTGTTGTTCCCTTCCAGTGCTGATACTCGGATGCATCTTTTTKCTTTAAGTAGCTAATTCCCTTGTGATTACTTTTTATTTATCCTAATGTCTGCACTGTGCTGCAAAAACCTCTATTTTCATAAATGGGAGAAAGCATCCCGTCAACTGGCAATCTAAAGAATCTACCTTGATTTAGTGGAAGAAATACGTAAGTTTGGGCTAACTTGTAAAAGATTCTTGACATTCGCAAAGTACTGTGGTGCAAAGCAATGCTTAGTATGCAACACAGTATGAAAGCTTGAAATTTGTACCTTTGTTGTGGGTAGATGGGCAAATTTCATATTCCTTCGTGTTTTAGTGACTTATTGTGTCTTTTGTATTGAATTTAGCCCATTTAAGAAGTATGTTTGTGAGGAAAGGYCTAGAGAAGAGAGATGGTCTTACAGTGTTATTAATTTTTTTTTTTATTTATTAAGCTAATTATGTCTTTGATTATCTGGTTTATGTCTACAAGGAAGTGCCTCACTGGTTTAATATTTCCTGCCCTCCCTGTAGGTTTGCCTTTTGTCACTGCTCCAAATAAGTTTGAAGCTCTTGCAGCTCATGATGCTCTAGTTGAACTCAGTGGAGCTATGAACACAGTGGCGTGTAGTCTGATGAAAATAGCTAATGATATTCGTTTCCTGGGTTCTGGACCACGCTCTGGACTAGGAGAACTCATCCTGCCGGAAAATGAACCAGGAAGCAGCATCATGCCAGGTACAGAGAAAACATACTAAGAAAAATTGCCTGCTTCTTTTATTTTGGACTGTTAACTCATAACAGATATTTACCAAACAAATGTCAGTAAGTCCATGATTCAACACTTCTGTCAGTTTTTATCTTCTGCCATATTTTACCAAAATTTGTGTTCATAAAGATACTTGCTTGCACAGCTGTTTGTTGTGAAGTATTTGGTGGAGAGTAGTATCTGTAAACATATATTACTTTATTACTACAAGCATACTTCTCAAAACCTTCTTTTAGAATTGCAAGATCTCTACAATTTTTATGTAAAGACTTTTCTGAAACAAGCTTTAAATGATCTAATCTATGAATTGTAGCAATATCGTGATGTAAATTGACTTCTTTCTTTACTTCCCAGCATGATTAGCATTATGTACTCACATATTCTCTTCTGCAGTGATCCCAGTGTATGGGAGGATAAGAAAGGAAGGAATAATATTAGTAATCATTCCTTGCCTCCCTCCTAAAAAAAGTATGTGAATATTGTACATCCAAAACTATTCTAAGCATATTCTTCCTATGTGATAAATTACAAAAGAAACAGGTCGTGAGCATATCTGGCTTTCAGAAAAGCAGATCATGAATGTTCTTATTAGGATTATTCTAGAAATGAAAGCAACCATAAAACTTCTTTGTTAGGAGGCCACTCTAATTTGGTTGGTTGTTTTTTTCTCCTGATAAAGTAAGCAGTGTATTAATTTTATTACAAAGTAATTCTAAATTAGTAATACTTTTCTTAATTTGACTGAGATTTGGTAATGATTTACCAGAAATGCCTACTTACATGAATAAAGACAGGTTATAATCTCTTGACTATTAAGAACTGTGGTAAATAACAGCTGCTTAGCTTATGCACATTTTATCCAGCTCTCAAACTCTTGGTAGATTGCTAAAGCAGCCATAGCTGCTTTAAAAATCCTAGCTGAATTACTGGAATAGTACAGTGAATTTAATATCATTTATGGAAATTATTTATTTTCTGTGGTGCACAGATACAGAGGAATAAGACGTTACCTCCTACAAAACATCTTCTGTTGAATGTGATTTGGTAAATGAGGGAAGCACTGATTTTTTTTTTTCCTCCTTCTTTGGTAACCTTTTTCTCTCCCTTCCACGACCAGGAAAAGTGAACCCTACCCAGTGTGAAGCTGTAACCATGGTGGCAGCCCAAGTTATGGGAAACCATGTTGCTGTTACCGTAGGAGGTAGCAATGGACACTTTGAACTGAATGTTTTTAAGCCCATGATGGTAAGTTCATAAAGTTTTAAATATCTAGGACTTTCAAAATCATCGTTTGTGCAATCAGGTAACTTAGGGAAAAAAACTCAGTGAATAACTAGTCAAGACAAGCRCCAGAGAAGCTGATAAAAATTTGAGAACGAATTTTATTCTTTTGTATGGCAAGTTCTTGTTATTTTGACAGGGAACTGGCAATGTTTTTTACATGAAGCTATCTTATGCAGATAAGCTTTTATCCTAAAAATGTATGCTTATCATCAGCCTAAGGAAGCAGGGAGAGAGGAACACAGAGACAAATTTTTTCCAAAGCTGAAGAGAATTTGGTATTTTAGCTAAAAATGAGGATTTTTTTCTTTAGCAGCTGTCTGTTACTAATTTCTGTTACTGCTGAATACTAAAGGATTACATGCTTTTGGCAAGTGAGTTATGTAAAACTGTAAATGATTAGTCTTAGACTTCAGTATTTAAAATAATGTCTGCCTTCCACAGTGTGAGCAGGATACACCAAGATACATACTGTGTGTAAGATCTTGAATGAATAGTATAGCTGTTAGTGTAGGGATGATAGTTTAAAAAGAATGAAGGTGACTTACGGAAAAGATCCTAATATTAAACAGAAATAAAAAGGAAGTTTTTGAAATTTTGTCATCTTGTTAGAAATAAGAGGCGCAAGGGAAGCAGCATGTCGTATGTTATTTTTCTACACAGCCTATACTGACTGATACTGCATTTTTATTATGCTAGTAAGAAATGATTGAAAAAAATTTGAAATTTTATAATAAAATCAGTATTTGTCTCTTCCTTAGTGTGTCTGTTTAGAGTACTGTTTTTCCCCTCTATCTGAACAAACTTCTAGGCATACAGCACCTGGTTTTGATAAAAAAAAAAAAAAAAAAAAGGAAAAATCCTATTGAACAGCCAAGAAATGTACCTAGCAGAAGATAAATTTTGATAGAAACAGCTACCTCTCCAAAAAAAAAGAGTGGCATGTTACAGATTGTCAAAGTAGAGAACTAATGCCAGACATTATTGTACTTCATATTTTTAGATGTCTTCTCTTAACTGGTACCTGAGGAGGAAAATGACAATGAATCAAATGCCTTCATGTATTTTTTACTTGGTTATTTCTGAACTGTTATAGCAAAATGATTATACATACTGTGGTTGTCTTAATGCAAGAGTTCTGCTATTGAATGCTTTTCACAAATTCCTTTAAATAGGAGTGGCTGAGCTTACCCTGCAACAGGAGGAGGGTGTATTATTTACTGTACTCCTTTTCTACAAACAGCCCATTAAAGAAGTGGGTATTGCGGGGGAGAGCACTGATTATGAACAAATGTGGCAGACTGTGCCGTTATTAATGTCTGAATGTAATAGTTGGTATTTCTTTCTTTTTTGTTAGATTAAAAATGTTTTAAACTCTGCAAGACTTCTTGGAGATGTTTGTGTTTCTTTCACTGACAACTGTGTAGCTGGAATCCAAGCCAATACAGACAGGATCAACAAACTAATGAGTGAATCACTGATGTTGGTAACAGCACTTAATCCGCATATAGGTAGGTTTAAGGCTCAGAAACTTCTCAAAACATTATACTGAAATATTTTGCGGTAACATTATTTTGCACATATTATTTGTATTGTCACAATGTTTAGGAGACCAAGTCGTGGCTCAGGCCAAAAGTTAATTTACTTTAATGTCACCAACTAGTATTGCTGGTGAAAAAGATGTGTCCTCCTTGCAGTGGCCGTACCACTGCATTATAAAAATAATTCTAATGAGAGTCAAAAAAAGGAGATTGGGAGAATTTGTGTACCTGTTGTCCTGATTTGACTGCTGGTAACAAAAAGTGAAAGATTATGAGATTTTTTTTTTTAAAAGTCACATAAAACTTTGATCTAAATGCATTAAGACCAGAATAACAGAATTTACCTTCACCTTAAGTAAGGAGTTGGTGTACACGTTTGGTGTGCATTTACTGCAAATTGAGTTAAGCAGTGGTAGCAGTATCTAGCACATCAACTCCCCCAGGGCCACCTGTCCTACTTTTTTCTCATCTCTAGCAAGTCTTCTGAGACTGCCCATGGCTAACGCCTTCGTTTCGGTTGGTTACAGGCTACGACAAAGCAGCCAAGATTGCCAAAACGGCGCACAAAGAAGGGACAACGTTGAAAGAAGCTGCCATCAAGCTGGGATTCCTCACCTCCGACCAGTTTGATCAGTGGGTGAAGCCTAAAGACATGTTGGGTCCTCAGTAACTTCCTTAAAAAAAAAAACAACAGAGTGTTCTTAACGTATAAAATAAATAAAATAAACCAAATACGAGACGCTTTCGCTTCGCCTCTCGGGGCCAACACCGAGGCCCTTTCAGTAAGTTCTGGGTGGCGCCCCCCACTGGCCAATCACAGCTCGCCGCCGTGGAGGGGAGGGCGGAAGTGCGGGCCCGTGCCGCTTTACAAGTGCTTCCGCCTTCGCCGTGGCCCCGCCTTGGGGGCGGCCGGCGGGGCGGGGCGGAGCGGGGCCGGCCGTGGGCTTCCGGGTCGGCGGGGAGCGCTGTTGCCGGGATCGGGATCGGGATCGGGATCGGGATCGGGATCGGGATCGGGACCGGGACCGGGACCGAGGCGGAGACCGAGACCGAGACCAGGGCGCCGCCGCCATGAACCGCTTCTTCGGCAAAGCGAAGCCGAAGGCTCCTCCGCCCAGCCTCACCGACTGCATCGGGACGGTGAGTACCCTCCCCGGGGGGCCTGGCCCGCGCCCGGACCCTCGGCACCCGCACCCCCGATCCCCGCCAAGGGCCGGGGCCGGGGCCGGCCAGTGTGCTGCCCGGCCTGGCCGCCGCCTCGGGAGGGACAGGGGAGCGACGGGGTGGCCGTGGGGGCGGCTCGGCCGGCCCGGGCTGAGGCCCTCCGCCCCCGGCGGGTCCAGGGGCCTGGGCCCGGGGCTGAGGCCGCGCCTGGAGCGCCTGCGCCCCGCGGGCCCTGCCTGCCTCCGCTGGTACAGGTGTGGGTGCGGAGCTTCGTCCGTGAGTGGCGGCGTGTCCGTGTGCCTGCCGGTAGGCGGAAGTATGCGGGTGCCCGCACCGAGCCGAAGGCACGGGACGTGCGTGGGAGTGCGCTGGTTTGGTGCAGCCTGTGCGTGTGGATGTACGTGCGTGGCAGCGTGCACCTGTGCATCTGAGCGTGGAAACACACACAGCTCCACGTGGGCACAGTGGCTGCGGGTGTGAGAGTGTGTGTATGTACATACATACACTGGAATGTGCATATAGCTACGTGCCTGTGCGGTGGTACAGTGTGTTTGTGTGTATGCACACGTGTACTTTAGTGTGCACCTGTGCATCAGCACAGCATGTGCAGGAGCGTACGTGTRCACTGGAACATACGTTTGTACGTATATACACCCATGCCTATATTTCTGCCCTGTGTATAGGAGCACATCCCATAAATGGATGGACACAATGTGCATGTAAGGCCTGGCATTCCTTACATCCTCATGGATATTTTCAGTATTTCCATCTGAGGACTTCACTGCACTGCTTGCACTGGCTAACTCCTCCCGTGCCAAGTTGTGGGAAGGCAGGGACAGAAGCAAGGGAACCAGCCCCTCTGTCCAGTACATAAGGTGAGAGGGCAAATCTCATCTTCCGATGAATCTCACCTTTTGTCTGCTACAGACAAGCTTGCCGTAGGGTTGATGGCAGAGATGTGTGTGGGTGAAACAAGCCCAGACCAAGAAAGAAATGCTGAGGAAGCATGTGGTAGAACACTTCAGCTGTTGTAAGGTTGACCTGTCTGAAAAGAAGGTTAAGGAAAAGTTTTAAGAAGGGTAATCTTGTCATTTCATAGTMTTTTTTTGGCTTTTAAGTTTGTGAAGAAAACCGTGGTATGTTTTTACAGCTCTTCCTGTTGTAAACTGATTTTAAAAGGTGAAGAAAGAACACAGAGGTCTTGAGTATTTGTCTGAGTGGTTAACAAAGCCAGGTGAAAGGTCAGTAATGGTTGTGGTATAAATGGAGGTTAACTAAGGCTAGCTAAGCATTGTCCCTGGAACCTGAAAACAAAAAGTTTCTGTGGAAAATCACCATTTTCCTCCCAGAAGACTCATTTTGCTACCCAGTGAGGAGACTCTTTAAGTTAAATATCTGATATTTGTCAGTGCTACCTACACAAACCCATRCACATCAGTCTCTTGCATATGCCAGTGGCTGGGACAAGGAGAGAAGTGGTCATAGTTAGTGTTTTTTCCAGTATGTTATTTTATTGGCGAAGAATCTGCATTGGTTTTTAGCAGTATTGAACCCAAACATAGCTCCAAGTACATTTAGTTAGAACAATAAATAAAGCATATGCTCAAAAATCAGGATGAGCTTTCCCATTGTTACCAGTGAATGCTTTGGTGGATGGCTAGAACTCCAAAATCCATCTGAGATACTGTTACTAATACTTAAATTTGCCATTTCAGCACTATAAGCAGAAGAGCAGGAAATCTCTTCCTCACAGCAACCAACTCCATATTAGTCAGTTAGAGTTTTGAGAGCTGATTTTGACAGTTCCAAGTTAATGTGCATTTCCTAATGTTGAGACAAGTCATAACAAAACTGGCCAGATTTAGATATGCCATCAGGCTGTCTTCCACTAGGAGCTTGTTCAATCCCAGTGGATTTTTGGGGTRTATAAAAGAGTAATTTAAACAGCTGCTTTGACTGGCAACACCAGGATTTTAGGATTTTTTCCCAAAAAGGTGGTTGTCACCACCACCCACCAGGAGCTGCATGCAGTTTTGATCCTCTTCTACTTGTTTGTAATTACATTCTCTGAAAATTTGGCTATCCAAGACAGCAAGTTGAGCGAAAAGTAGAGTTTCAGGTTTATTTTACATGTGTGGTGACTTGGCCATCAATGATGAGTTACAGGGTGGTTTTTAAGATACGAAATCAAGAGCCTGTGTTGGTCAGCTGTTGAGAAATGAAGGGCTGGCTCCAAGCACAGCTCTTCGGCGTAAGGAAGTCTGTAAACGATTGTTATCATTACTGAGCTCCATGTTAGCTTTCTGCCCTGTTTTGACAACTTTCAATTTCTGCAGATGGAACTAAAATTTAAGACAGTTTTGTATACTAGTAAGCRTGAGGAGAAACATACTTCCTTTTACAAGTTTGAAGTTTGTGAATTAACTTATACCAATTTACATGAAGTAATCTATCTAGTTTGTGAAAGACTTGCTGTGTTTTCAGTTCATTTTCACAATAGTGAAGTCTCTAGTAGAGGTTCTGCTAAAGGACTAGAGATATCATTAGATTTTTTTTCTTAAGTTGTGTGTGAATTATTATYGAAGAGAGTTGTGTGAGATATTAAAAAACTTGCACTGTTTCTTTACCATGTTAAATTCAACAGTTTGGAGACTCAAGTAACATCRCTTCTGTGTTGTTTTCAAACTTAGACACATTTCGTTGTACCTTTTGAAAGAGTCAGATTGCTTTGTAAAATCTCTTACCATGTTTCTTCAGTGGTAATTAGCCATTACATGGCAGTTAGGAATTATTGTATTTGGCGAGCAATGATTAATGTTCATAGTTACCATTTGTTAAAAATGTAGACAACTCTCAGGCAGTGATTATGCCTATGCTTTGGATGTTCTTTCCTGTGTATGCAGAAGTAGTATGACTGGACCCAGTAAGATCAGCGCACAATACGCTTTTTTTTCCTGTGGTTAGAGAACAAGCATCACCTTAAGATATCTAAACAATTCAAGATTTTTGCTTTTAAAGAGCTGGTTCTATGGGAACACTAATCTGAAGTGTTTGCTGAAACCCAGGAAACACTTCTCCCTACTTGTCTTTGATGGCTGGTTACTGTAGAGTTTGCTGGCTGGCTGCGTGATGACCTCCTGTCTCCCCACTTACTCCCCACAGGTATGGTCCCACTYTCCCTTGCAGTTTCTGCTTGCTCTCTTGCCGCGCCTGCCGTGCTTGCCTCAACATTGCACTAAGTGGCAGATTTTTTTATCCTTGCGGGCTCAGCACAGTCAGATGACTCAGAGTTGTCATGAGGCCTGTAGGAGGAAGAATGCATCAGAAACTGTGCCATTGGTATTGTTTTTACTTTTTCTTCACTCCAAATTTATGTTTTTTCAGAGTAGTATGTAGGAAACATAGGAACAAAAGGCTAATAATTGTGACAACAATGTTAAAATTCAGTCTTATAAGTGATGTTCTTTTTTTTTTTTTTTTTAATTGAAATAAGCTGCAATTTTGCTTAATAGGGATTTGGGATACCAGGATCACTTTCTTTTGTTTAGATTGGGACCCTTCTGTAGCAATGAAAGGTACCTTGGTATGCCTTATTTGTGCATAATAGAAAACAGCTCTTCAAGTCCTAATACAGAGTCTAGTTTTCTTCTGGATAAATTAGATCCGTTCTCCCCTCTTCTGTCTGTTCTCATTTTCAAAAGCTGAGGTCCTGTGTTGTATGTGTGTGAAATTTTTACGTAGTTAATCAATGTAGGAGGATCTGTCTCCGTTTCCTGCTGGTTTAGTACTGCCTAAAAGAATCATTATATAAATAAACCAAATAACTGGTTTGACCTCAAAGGTGCATTTAGCTGATGAAGGTCTTGAGGAGGTGCTACACTTTGAACCTACAAGAGTTTTAAAATCGCAAAGATCTCTTTGTCTTGCTATTAGTAAAATATTTGGCATAATAGAAAGCTTAATAMAATTTTTTCAATGCCAGCTGTGCCCAGGCACTTTAAGGTCTTGTGTGGTGTGTTCATATCAAATGTTCTGCTCAGGATGCCTCTGGCAAATGCATGTTGCTGTCATAGAAGAGAGATTTAAAAGGATCATTGAGACACCAAAATGAAAATCCACATAATTATACATGTTTAGCTGCACTATTAGCAAGTCAGAATTGTAAATTTGCACTGATTGGTCTCACACTATAATTGGAATGTCATTATATTCTAATCCCTGGTGAGGCTCCTTGGAATGAGAAGTTAATAAGCTTTATTTTGTTGTTTCCAGAGAAATGCTGTGATAGTTCATGTTAAGGAGGCTTTCTTCGTTTTTTTTATGAATTTGTGTATATATGTTAGAATGATCTATACCCATGCTAGGTTATGTAATTATCATCTTTAACCCTTTTATGCAGAAGGGTTAAAATATTTCCATAGTGACAGCTCTGTGATATGCTTTGCACCAGGGCAGTTAGGGTTGACTGCTGGAGGTCTCTTACTGAGCTATTGGGATTTGGAGCAAAAGTGCAGTAAGAATTCAGAGTAGCTACCAGGTGGAACTGCTCTGTCCTGGTGGCTCCCTTTGTGGGAAGTGATGGGAAAAGTGCCTCTCTGACAAAAGAAGGTAGGCACCTTTGAAAAAATGGTTAAGTCTGGGCTTCTTAAACGTAACCAGTAATCCAGGTATCCTTCTTAAACGTAACCAGTAATCCAGGTATCATTCTGAAGGATTAATGTTCTCTGCCCACCAAAAATAAACCTCTAGCCTTGCTGAACATTTCCCTGTCTCTTCTGCATTGCCCCCTTATCTGCCAGCATGGTACACATGTTTTTATTTTTCCGTTCCAGTTTAGTCTCTGGCACTGTATGTTATCATAAATTACTGAATAGAGACCGTGACTTGAGTGACTGTGCAAGGGAGCATCTCAAAATGATGAGAAAATGTTACAATGGCAGAGCTTCCTGCAACCTCAGAATGTTTCTTGTGCTCCTTGTAGAAGGTGGTTCACTTGATTCTGGTTTTGAATTCTCTACAAACTTTAAACTGCTAATAAAACCACTGAGTGAAGAAACAATTCAGTTAGAAGCATAATAAATCTGAGGCTGTTCTTTTTATTGTCCAATACCTGAATAAAACCTTAATGAATGTTTTTTGTTTGTTTTCCCTGTCATGTATTAAAGGTGGATAGCAGAGCTGAGTCAATTGACAAGAAAATCGCTAGGCTTGATGCAGAACTAGTGAAGTATAAGGATCAAATGAAGAAGATGAGGGAGGGGCCTGGAAAGGTAAGAATCTTCTGTGGGATTTAAGCATGAGAGGATGTGATTCGCATTTCTTGTCACGTAGTGGGGTGATTTAGCCAGTTCATCAGGTTCTTAGAATTGCATCTTGCCCTACTTGTGAGATATAAGATCCTGCAGGATTATTTTTATTCTGAAGCATCTCTTAGATATGCCTCTTTGAACAGTGTTTTCATTGGTTTTTATTTCTTCCAGAGTGTAATGTAATTCCTCAAACAGAAGTAACTTGCTTCCCTTCTTCCTTCTGTTACCTGAATTAAGTATGGTAAAGAGGCTGTTTTGTTCATCAGCCAAAATAAAAAGGTCTGCACTATGCAAAAAGGGAGTAGGAAAACCCATTTTTGAAAGGGGATGAACATATAATATAAAATGTATCTAATAATAAACATATCTAATAGAAACAGTATTGTTAAACTGCCTTTTGCAGTATTATTTGATGCTGACCATTAAAACGTGTTGATGAAAAATGCTTCTGATAGACTTAGTTTGAGTTTGTATTCTGCTCATTAAAAAAAAAATTCAAAAGCYAGAAATTTTGAAAGTATTTTTTATTAGAAGCTTTACATACAAGCCTATTTTGGTTAATCATTAATGCAGAACAAATGCTGATTGTGATTATTGTTAAACCCTTTGCACTAGTAATTGAGGAATCTTTTGGAAAACTTAAATGCGATACATCAGATTTAAACAGTATAAGCAAGAGTAAAGTCAAATATTTTTCCTAATGTAACAATATTGTGTCTTTCAGAATACAGTAAAGCAGAAAGCGTTGAGAGTGTTAAAGCAGAAGCGAATGTAAGTTTAAACCTTTCTGAGTTTGGGATTAATGAAAGCCTGTTTTCTTTAAAAGGCGGTGGCACACTTTCATTTCTCTTTCCAGTACTCTTGCTTCTGACCATTCTTTAAATAAAAATGCTGAACAAGCTAGCCAGCCTTTCAGAAGCATCTCCTTACAGATTTTGCATCAGCATATTTGTGCCTTATTTGTATATGAATATATAAATTTGGATTGGGACAATCTGACCTAAATCTGCTCATTATTAAAGCTATGTTTGGCTCCTAAACTTTCTGAGAAAGTGCCTCATCTTATAACTTTAATTGGTTACTATAAATTGTTTACTTGATGATCTTGGTCTGGTTTACTGGAAATTTACCTGGTCTGTGTGGATACCCTTTAGGACTTGGGTACATGTAGTGCAGGTGTCTGTGCAAACAGAACCAGAAAGGACAGGATAGATGATCCTGTGGTCTGGTGTAGACTAGTATACTGTCTTGAAAAGTGTCCAGCAACAAATACAAAGGAAAGAATGTCAGAACATGGCAAGTGTTCAGGGGTGCTTCACTGGAGTATCTTATAGTCCCTGAACTGCAAATCTCTTAGATGCTATCTGAGCCAAAGCTCATATCGATTTGTATTTCATATCCCTCAGATGAATTGTACCTCTACAGACTTGCTCAATTACTTGTATTTGTGAACTCTTACCATCCAAAATATCTATGGTAAGGAATGCAATAGTTTAGTTAGATGCTATTTAGTTAGAAGGACTGCTTRGTTGTGGGTTTTGGTTTTTGGTTTTTTTTTTTTTYTTTTCTTTTTTTGACTATGCTGCCTGCTAATCTTACTTGATAGCTGTTCCCCTAGTTACAGTCACTGGGCCCCTCATAACAGGCTATCATCATATCCCTCAGTCATCTCTTTTCCATCCTGCTGAACAGTAATATATTTAGTCATTCCTTGTCCAGAAGCTGTTTTGTATTTGGATCATCCTTGTCTTGCAGACCTCCTGCCTTGGATGTTTGAAGAAGGACTCATTGTTCGTTTTTATGCTTTCAGTTTTATGTTTAACTTGACATATTTTACATTCTTGATTGGATACAGGTTTAGCTTTGAGAAGGATAATTTCTTGATTTTTAAAGTCTCCCTTTTCTTTTTGGTTAGCCTTAACAGTTTCCTTTTACTACCTTATCCTCCCCTTCCTCCTTGCCCTGCAAAGCTCCAGTGCAGAGCCATTGTGGTTTGGATAACCTGCATCTCTTCCATTCTGCCTACAGCGTTAGTGGACAGTGGCATGCATCTCTAGCTTACAGTGATTAAAACTTTTGCTATATCCTCACCTATTGTGTAAGTCTATACAAATATGGTATTGCTGTCAGTTAAAACAGAAGCTTAGTTCAGGAGTAGCTTTGTCAGCTTTAAATACACAGAAATGCATAATGGCCAGATTTTTATGAAGCTGTTTATTCTGTGATTATGTTTAATAAATTAAAAAAAATAAATCTGTTCCTAATTTTAGACTACTGATTCTGATTTTTCGATTTTTTTAAAGAATTAAGAATTTTTGTGGCAATAAATAGTGTGGTGTTTGTCATGGTTTAACCCCAGCCAGCAACTAAACATCATGCAGCCGCTCGCTCACCCCCCTGCCCCCTCTCCCCCGCCCCCAGTAGGATGGGGGAAAGAATCAGAAGGGCACAAGTAGGAAAACTCACAGGTTGAGATAAAAACAGTTCAATAATTGAAATAAAACAAAGTAGAACAGTGATAATAACAATGATAATAACAACAATAATAGAATATACAAAGCAGACGATGCACAATATGCAACTGCTCACCACCTGCCGACTGACACCCCGCCAGTCCCGAACCGCGAGAGCCCCCCTCTCCTCGGTTTTATACTGAGCATRATGTCACATGGTATATAGAATACCCCACTGGCCAGCTGGGTCAACTGCCCTGGCTATGCTCTCCCTCAGCTCCCCCTGCAGCTGGCAGAGCATAGGAGGCCGAAAAGTCCTGGTGCAAGCACCACCCAGCAACAACCAAAGCAGCAATGGGCCRTCAACATTCCTCTCATTACCAAACCCAAAACAYAGCACCCCCTCCAGCTGCCAGGAAGAAAGTTAACTCTATGCCAGCCAAAACCAGGACAGTGTTTTAAAGCCATTATTTGTATTGTTTTTAACAGGTATGAACAACAGAGGGATAATCTGTCACAGCAGTCTTTTAATATGGAACAAGCTAATTACACTATTCAGGCACTGAAGGATACAAAGACAACGGTACCAGTATATTAATCTCACATTTGTTTAATTTGTGTATGCTACATGAGATACAAGCCTGTTGTTTGCCTCTGTTCTAGGTTGATGCAATGAAACTGGGGGTGAAAGAAATGAAGAAAGCTTACAAGCAAGTCAAAATTGATCAAATTGAGGTGAGCTTCTATAGTTTAAATTATTAGAGAACAGAAACAATGTACTGAAATAGTGACGAGTGGACTATGTAACTTAAAGGTAAGCTATTTTAGTTCATGTGAGTTTGCCTCCTTTTTTTATGGGACCACCATCATAACTCCTTCCCAATTTCTCTGGTACTGCAGAATCAGTTATTGGCCTTATTGAACTGACTGTTGTTTCCTCACTGGGCTAATCTTTAATCTCTTCCTTCCTTTCCTCTCCACTTCAGCATAAATGTTAGTGAATAACTCTTTTTTTCCCCCCCTCTGCCATGTTAGCAACATGCAGATTAGTCCTTTGCTTCCCCAGTTCAAGGTAGTACCTGATTAAAAAAACAAAACCCAAAACCAAAAAGAAAAACATCCAAAAAAACCCTACCAAAACCCAAACAAACAAAAAATTTAATTTTAAGAAGTCTGCAAAGCCTGGCCCTGGCTTCAGAAAATGCATAAAAAAACCTCGTAAGATCTCTAAATATAATTTAAAGTATGCTGCACTTAAACTCTTATCAAATGCCAGTACTGAATTCCTTTAAGTTCTCTTTCCTATGCTGTTTTCATACATGGCCTGCATTGTAAACCTTTAGGCAAGTATTGTCTCCTTACTTGTACCCAAGTACAGTGCCAATAAGTATGCTAAGGTATCTTTTAAATTTTGCTGTGGCACAACTTAGGTTAGTGCTTATTCTCCAGATGGTAGATTTAGTTTCTCTAGATTGCATACTCTCCTGCTTTTCAAAATAATGCTGGACTCTGGGTAATTTATTGGAGGTTTTCAGTTTACCCTCAAGAATACTTAAAACAAAAGGATTCTGCAGAGATGTTGTTTCAAGGTTCCTCTTTTTCTGTCTCATACATTTTTTATTATAATTTTAATATTAGTTAAGGCCACACTATAGCACTGAATGCATGTGTCTTGACTTGTATTAATGCTGCTTCAAAAAATGGTTTATGCATTAAAAAATTTGAGTGCCGTGTATGTTGGAATTATTAAACTGAATTCGATTAAGCTCGATAAATTTAACTGAAACTATTAAATATGGACCAGTTGAAATTGTTTGTCTCTTCAGGACATACAAGATCAGTTAGAGGATATGATGGAAGAAGCCAATGAAGTCCAGGAGGCACTGAGTCGTAGCTATGGAACACCAGAGATTGATGAAGATGACTTGGAAGCAGGTTAGGAAGGTGGAGGATGATTTTTACATTACTGAATGTAAAAATCATTATACAGACATACAGTGATTTTTAATTTCATTAATCAAATACTTTCAGTGTGTTTAAAAAAAAAAGTTTTAATCACTTCTTTAAACATAAAAGCTGCATTTCCTTTAAGAGCAGTAACAAGAGTATGAGACAAACATGAGAGAGACTAATGGAATGCTACAATGAAGGAAAGAAGGTTCTCTCCATTTTTGGGTGTGGGTGTGGTGTGTGGGTGTGTCTGTATTCCTGACTGATGACTAAGTAATGCTAAATGAGTATGCATGTAAGCATTCAGTATGAATCCTGTTTCTCTGTAAGAGCAACTTTTCTTTTGCAAAAGGAATTCCTTGCATAATTTTTCAACCAACATAATTCAATTTCAGAACTGGATGCATTAGGTGATGAGCTTTTAGCTGATGAAGACAATTCCTACTTAGATGAAGCCGCATCTGCTCCAGCAATCCCAGAGGTCACTCCTACTGACACGAAAAACAAAGTGAGTCCTTTGCTCTTTAAAAGCAAAATACATTTTTTGTTTTTGTTTTGGATTAATCACATTTGTGTTGGTTGCTTGATATTTGGAATCCTAAATATTTTGAACAAAAAATTGTGCTTAAATGTTTTATGTGTTTTGGATGCTATATATGAGAGAATACAGTGTACTGAATGTTCTTTATTATATTTTAAAGAGCTAAAATGGCATTTTGTAACTCCTATCTACCATTGTCAGACTGCAAGTAGAATTTAAGTGTACCATTACAGCTCCTAGTATAGTTATTCTTAAAAACGTAAGAAAGTCTTCTGTATATTTGCTTTTGGGGCCTCATAGTGAGGAAGAACACTGATGCTCTTATTTTGATCCCAGCTGTCACACAGTGACAATTACAGATCTATCACTTTATAGAAATTGTAAGGAAACTTTTGTGAAATGTTCTGGTTGGTGTAGAGTTGTTAACCTGTTGCTTCTTTTTCTTTCTTACAGGATGGTGTATTGGTGGATGAATTTGGACTGCCAAAGATCCCTGCAACATAAATGTTTCAAAAGCACAATGGATATAATGAACTATACTTTACAAATCAAGTTAAGAACTTTTTTTTCAAATCCTGGAGAACTTGTCCTTCCAGTATAACCTTAATATCACTACATCCTAGAATGCGATATGAATGACTGGTGGTGTTCTTTCTTTGAAGAAAGTTGTTCTACTACTGACTTTTCTATTAATGGAAAATTTGGCACAATTCCCTTCAGTGGAAGCAGTCAGTCTAATAGGTTTTGATTTGCGTGTCTTACGGACAAAGTAATACGTGAAGAGTAGTGGTGGCTGTTGATAGCTGAGTTTTATTTTGACTTTGTATGATGTTTCTCTTTCTTGAAACTGCTTACTCTCTGTATAATAGCTCCCTTATTACTATGCTTATTTGATAAAAGAATTGAAAGCAGTTTTTAAATTACTGCAGTCTTGAGACTTGTACGCTGTTGTACTTGTAACCTTCTTGAAAGCTGTAATAAATAGGGTTATTGTTAACTTTATGTATTCTATGGAGACATAAAATCACGTAGATTAGCTGATCCTTGTGTGTGATGTTTCTGGCAATTAGTTTGGTCTTAACCTGCCCCTTGTTCCTATGAGTGTCGTGTGCTGCTCGAGGMCAGGCTCCGCCGGAGGCGACGGCTGGTCCGGATCCCCGCAGCCCCCGGCGCCGCCTGGTGCCGCCTTGCGGCGGCGCGGCCCTCCTCCTGCCAGGAGCTACTCGGCGCAGGCCTGAACGCCGCTGGGCGAGCCAGCGCCCTCACAAAGGCGGACAAGGAGAAGCCGCAGGTCTGAGGCCGCTGCCAGGGCTGGGCTCGGGTGCCGACGGGCAGGTTTCAGGCCCGGAGGCAGAGGGTGACGGAGAGGAGAAGGCACGGGTGCCGCCGGTAACGGCTGCCCCGCCTCCCTGCCGGCGCGCCGCCATCGGAAACGCTGAACTGTCCTCGCCCTCGTGACAAACCCAAGGACTGACGCTGTCACCTCGTCGATGACGCCGCTAAGCGACAGGCCTGTGGGAACCCCTCCCCACCGCCTAGTGACGTCATGTCCCCATCACGGAGCCGCGCTGCCGCGCACCTAGTCGKCCGGAGGGGCGGGGCTCGGAGCGGAAGTGACGCGATACCGGCGCGCCGCGGGAGGYGCCCGCAGCAGGGCTTCCTTGTGTCGGGGGCGAGATGGCGGCGCCCGGAGCCCCGGTTACCGTCACCGTCACCTACAGTAAGAGCCGCCCGAGGGCGGGCGGGGGACCCGCCTCCAGCCGCTGCCGAGCCGAGCGCGGCCCGCGGCGTCTCCCCCCGCGCCCCTTACCTCGAGCTGGCCCCGGTGCTTCGGCCCACGTTTCGGGGGGCTCCTGGCGGCCCCGGGGCCGCCCTTCCCTGGCGGGCCCGCTCCCCGCGAGCCTCGCCTCGACCGCTAACGGTAGCCCGGCCGGGCGGGGCGGGGCGGCGGTGCCCCTGGCGCGGGGGGTAAGCGGGAAACGGGCGGGCCGCAGCGCTGGAAGGCGCCCGGCGGCGGCCCGGAGCGTTGCGGGGGAGCGGTGTGTGACTGCCTCTGGCGCCCGGGTGCCCGCGGCTGCAGCTCCGCAAAACCTCGGGGAGATAGAAAATGCTGGAGCTGACGGTGCCTGCGCGGGGCTGCGGCTGTCGGCTGGAYGGCGGCAGCAGCCCCGGCCTCGCTGGGCCGGCGGCCGGGCCTGCCTCGGCCTCGGGGGCGGGGGGGACATGGCTCACCTTCTGCTTAGCTTGGCCCCGGTGCCGGCTGCTGCCGTAAGGTTTCACTCCTTTGCTGGCCACATCTTCCCGCTGTCTTCCTCACGCTGGATCACTCAAGCTGATCCAACAGAAAGAAAAAAAAATAGCTTTTTCCGTATCAACAAGATGATCAGACTTGTTGCAGGATGCAAGGATGGTGGCAGGAACAGATCACAAGGCTGTCCTTGCCGGGGAGCACAGAGCAGAGGTCACTTCTGTGGTAGCAGTCTTCATTTAGATGAAATAAATCACTGAAGTCAGTACTGTATGCTAAAAGCAGGTGCTACCCGATGGGCTCTCATCTTGTTTGTTGGATACGCTTGAACGTTTGCGGTTAGCGAGATGCAAGATTTCAACAGAAAGTCGTGGTTTCTTCAGTGTGACAGTTGGGTGCTGACCTGATGAAATGGGTTGCTCAAAGGCCAGCTGAAACGGCTGAGCTTTTTTGCCTCAGGAAGAGAAATAGGAGGAGGGAGAAGRAGGTGGAAGGGAAGATGTGGTTATGTCTGCAAAGAAATATAAAAAGTTACTGCAAAGAGGTGGTAATAGCCTGGACTACTCTTAAGAACTATAGTTCTTAAAAATAAGATGGGAAATCACGTGCTTAAATTTTAATGAAGTGGATCTAGGTGAGGCAGTAGGAGAAATGAGAAGGATAGTAAGGTATTAAATCAGTGAGCTATTCAGCAGCTGATTTTTGTTAACAAAACGTGAATTTTTTATGGGTTATTTTTTAATTATTGAAAAATAAATTCTGCTCCTGTTCCTTTTGCACTATGTYGGTGACGTTCTTCCCACCTTTAGAGCTTATTGTTTATTTCTGCTTGCTCATTCATGTTTTCAAACTGTTACTGTTGTATTTGATACATTATTTTGTGAAAATGTTTCCTTTATCACCTCGCAGTTTTAGTCTTTGGTGAGGAGCTTTGTGGAATAATCTGTTTGAATCTTTATGATTCATGTGCTCACTGATGCCTTCAGAGGGCTCCATTTGATCTGAGGGATTTTCATTTGCAAACATGACAATAACTTAACGATATTGACATATTTATAATTCCAACATCTTACTGTTCAGCAACAGTCATCTTATCTGAGAATGTTTTTATCTTTCCAATTGTTTTCTTATCTGGTAGTTACTTTGTCATTAATAAACAGGAAATAGAAGGTGTCCTTCATCTTAGACTTCAGCTGCCTGATTTATACCTGTTGCTGGCAGATGCTACTACTTAGCACAAATGTTTTTATTAAAGTTTTGCATGCATRAGTGAAAGTGGGGAAAGATGAAAATAAGGGTTAAGAAAGAGAATGGTAGTAGACCCACATGTATCACTTGACAATCTGCAAGAAATTGAATTGACCTGTTTTTTAAATGTATTTAGGCTTTTTTAAAAAAAGATTTTTGGATTTGGCACTCGTGGTTACTTTAAATTAGTATTGTCATTTACTGAAGCAAACTGATAAGCTATGATACCAGTTCTAACCCATGAGGAATTTGCAGGGTCATGTCACTCTGCTGTGAATTTACAATAAAAATTTTTGTTACAGTCTGCCCAAAGTGGTACTCGTAATTTGCTATTAAAATTGTTTCTGTTGCTAGGCAAACTTCAACTCTTCTCTTCCCCATTTGCTGTTTGTTTGTTTGTTTTTTCTCTCAACTGCTGACAGGCACAGTCCTTACACAAAGCAGTTTTATATATCAAAACAATCTTTTGAAATATATTGAGGTTAGACCCTACTTCCCCCCCCCCCCCCCCCCAAAAAAAAAAAAAAAAAAAAAAAAAAAAAATGGGAAGAAGGTCTGTTTATGGAAAATGCTTGGAGGAGAGTTTGTATAATGTGATTTTGAGCTTAAAACTATTTTGGAATTAAGAAATATTGTTGACGCTTGCAAGTTTTTGAGGCCACAGTGTCACTTGTCACATGACTCTGGGAGGCTGGAACATTTTAAAATCGATGTTTCTGGCACTCTTCTTAGTAAAAGATATGTGCATTTCAAATTAGTGGCATGAGAATAGTTTTCTTTCTGGTATTTGTTAAGGACATCTCTCTTCCTGCAAAGTAAAAAAATGCCTGTCTTGATTTCCCTTGCAGCCAGTGGTGGCTGGTTCTTGTGGGTGCTTTCAGATTGACAGGCCTTAAGTGTGTGGGAGCAGAGGGTTATGGAAAGGGTCTATTGCAAAGCAGAGATTAATAGACATACTCCTTTTTTCTAAGAACTTCCTGCTGTTTCCATGCAAGTAATCTTAGAGAGTCTGAATGGGATGCCTCATAAGTGGAAGGTGACATACAGACTGAGACTTCTCAAAGTGGCTAAGGCTGCGTATCAGCAGTATTATGGGGAGAAATATTTTTTGGACTGTGAGAATTCTCTCAGCTGGCTGGCGGAGGGGCGGCAGTGTAGACATTGATTGCTGCCTTCTCATGCATGAGGAGTAGGRAGCAATGGAAATGATAAATTGTCTCAGATTCCCCAAGACTCATGCCATTAAAAGTTCCTACAAGTAGGAAATGGCATACATCATGAAGGGGTGGGCTTTCATGCTTTAGCCTGTGGGATGTGTGAATACCATCTGCACTCTTAAAAAGAGGTGGTGAATAATATTTAGCAGGAGCATTATGCCAGTAGAATATGCCTGATCCAACTCTTCAGGTTATTAGAATGTAAAACAAAATTTTCAGCTGCGGTAAGTCACTCCAAGAGGAAGGAAATGCAATAGAATCCTTTAATTGAAAATTATGATTGTACATGAGAATCAGTGATTTGAGAACTTTCTGCATTAATTGAAATATTAGAAATGGGTTCCCTGTAATATTTTCCAAGTAACAATAAGTATTACTGTTACTCTGTTTTTTGTTAGGTAATGAAAAACACAGTATTCAGGTTGCTTCTCAACAAGAAGATGGTGAACCTACACTACAAGACATGGCTGTACTTATTGAACAAGTCACTGGAGTTCCAGTTCCTTTTCAGAAACTGATATACAAAGGTAACTTATAAATCTCTCAGTGTTTCTTATAGATGATACCTTTCATCTTAGTCACTTTCAGGTGTCCATTTTTTGARTGTATTCAAAAAGACATCCTTATGCCACTAACTATATTTTAACTGKTTTTTTCCTCTCTTGTTTTCCATTTAGGGAAGTCTCTGAAAGAATTGGAACAACCGTTGTCAGCACTTGGTGTTAAAAATGGTTGCAAAGTCATGTTGATTGGGAAAAGGGTAAGTGTTTCCTTCGGACCTTTTTTTTTTTCCTTAAATTATCGTCATTTCTGTCAGTGATTCAGCCGCTGAACACAGAAACAGGTTACAGCATAAACCTGATCGTGTATACCTACCCACAAAGTTGCATTCAATCTCATGTTGTACTGCAAATAACTCTGCAGTTCGTACATTTCTGAAACTACATTGTTGACTGACTTCTGCCTTACATTATTGACAAACGTCTGCCTAATCTCTTGCTTGTCAGTGCTCATGAACCTTCTGTGCACTGATGACCTTATCTGACCATTTTATTTTTCTGGTTAAAAAAAAAAAAAAAAAAGCCGTAGCTACTGAGTCTGCTGGGTTATTTCTAGTGAAATGACTTGTGGCTGGCTTTGCCAAACAGAGGACAAGGTAATACCTCGTGATATAAATGTTACCTTACTTTAAAGATGCTAAGCTAACAAAAAAAATTGTTTGCACTTTCCTTTCTCCCTTCAAATTCATCTCATTTAATGTGTTTATACACTTTGACTGTATTTTTAATTAAGCCTTGAATGAAGCTTATTTGATAGGTATTAAAATATGGAAAGAATAACCACAGTGTCGTATGTATTTTAAATCAGCAAAAGCCTTTGTGTCTGTATCACCACTGTTGCTGCTTTTTAGCTGCATAGTGACTCTGTTTGTTCCATAGTTGTGAATGTTATACTTTTGAATACACAGAATAGTCCAGAAGAAGAGGCTGAATTAAAGAAGTTAAAAGATTTGGAGAAGTCAGTGGAGCAAATAGCTAATAAGTTAGAGGAAGTTAATAAAGAGTTCACAAGTATCCAGAAGGTATGCCAGTTTTGTATCATTTTATATCTTTGAAAAACAGTTTTGTRGATGTATATATTTTTTAAAAAATACTGTTTAAAGGTTTTGTGTAGTCAGTAATAGGCTGCCCCTCCTAACAGTCCAAGGGGCCTGTAAAATTCTTACTGAATTTCAAATGGTGTTTATGAGTTTGCAAAATGGAGACATGGCACTGTTTGGAAAAAGGTAAATATTGTTGCATATTGAATAAATTATATTCTTTAGATCTAGAAAAACATAAAGAGTTTACTCAAAGTCCAAAGGAGAATGTCTGTTACTTGTTTAATCTTCTRAGTAAATCTAGCAGATCTTACATTTAGCTTTTCAAGGATTGATAGAATACAGATTGAGATCAGAGTCCCTATCATACTTGAAACTACAGAAATAGTCAAAGATGTTTTCTGCTGTGGTGCACTGACAGATTTTCTAACCTGAATATTCTGTAGGGTATGGAATACCTACATGGAATATGGAATTTTCTTTCCTTCCCTCTTTTTCCTCCTCAGGGGTTTTTAGCAAAGGATCTCCAAGCAGAAGCACTAAAACAGCTGGACAAGAGGATAAAAGGAACTGCAGAGCAGTTCATGAAGATCCTGGAACAGATTGATGCCATTGTAAGTAAATAACCACAGAAGAGAGTCAAATCCCAACAGAAACTTACTGTTAAAAATATATCTTTCTTGTAATTTATTTGATATTTTAAAATACTAACAAATTTATTTTGGCTTTGAAAATTAGTTAATTGGTTTGCTCATTCTTTCTTTAATATCCAGCTATTGCCCCTGTATGTCTCCAAAAGACTACTTGGCAGCATCTATTTCTAAATGGTGACATTAATGCCTGTGTATGCATCCCCATTCTTCAGAAGAACTTCATTTGGGGCAGCAGCCTGTTAAGACTACATGAAATGGGTATCCTTTACTCAAGTTTTACCCTTTTAGTTTGTCTTGGCAAACTTTCATGTTAAACTTCATGGTAACACTAAAGGTCTGGGAAAAAAAAAMCAGATACACTTTGTATTCTGTATTGCATAAGAACAAGGAGATCCTGAAGACAGAAGAATTTTCTGGTCAGTCGTATGTGGACTGACAGTACTTTTATTGGAGATGCCTGCATATTAAGGACTGGATTCTTTCTTTGGAATGTACTGGGGTATATCCAAGTGCTTCACAGTCATTAATGGATCATAACCTTACAGCATATTTCCAGAGTATAATATGTCTTCCTGTATCATGTAGTAGCTGAGAACTAGGTGAGAATAAGGGACTTGTGCAGAGATAGATAGAAGGTTATGGCAACTAGGGTATTTCCTTACACTGTTTCTCTGTCTGCTGGCCATTCTCTGTAAACGTCATTGTACAATTATGTTGCATATCACAATCATAATGTCCTGCTCTGAAGGAAAAATGCTGCTTTTCTGTGGTAGTGATGTCTTTGGGTCTATTCCTTTGCACAGTGACCCTTTATGGGATTGTTTCAGAAAGATTCCATGCAAATGCCTGTAATTGGTGAACCAAATGTAGTTTAATTGATGGACACTTTGAAAAAGTTCAGCAGCAGACTAAATCATAGAGTAATAATTTGAATTGGCGATCATCAAATGCTATACAATATGGATGTGTTCCTAGGAATGATGGGGAGCTCATTAACTTATTCCCTCCTTTCATATTGTGCACCTTTAATGGTAAATTAGCCTTTGCTCTTTGTTATAGCCAACAGTTCTTAAATACTTTTTTTTTTTTAAATTGTAATATGCTGAGTATTTTAAAGTCTTAAAATTTCTCTTTCCTTTTCTGCCTCATATAGAGGAAAATATTTTGCTGACAGTTCTTGAATGCTGTTAGATGAACAGACTTTGTGTAACTGGTTCCCTGTTTGAAGTGGCAGATTTACTCTGTGTTATCATGAAAATAGCAGTAAGGTGACAACTGTTTAATTTGGACAGGATTAAAGCTTATTTCTGATCCCTTCAATTTCTGATACTAAGTCCTATTTAGAAAAAAGTCAGTACTTGTATGCTGGTGTACAGTTCTGGAACCCAGCAAGCAGCCTTGAAAAGCCCTTTTCACTGCTTCCTAATTAATCCAAACTGAGTTTCCCAAGTTTACTTTTGATTCTGGTACTTTTTGCATGGGTTAAACAGAAAGCATGGTATTATCTATCTGCTCATGCAAAATACTCCAAATAGTTCCGGAGAAGGGACTTTCAGGTTTAGTACAAGATTTTAGAAGACTTATAACGTGGTGACTTTATGTTTAGATTTAGGAAATGATGGAGTCCCTGTGCCTCAGTTTTGCCTCTTGTGGAAGTGGAGCAGCCAGAGCTAAAACTAATTATAATTAGTACCTTTTAATATTTGTAATAGTTGTTTGTTACTTTGTTGTATAAGAGCCTATGACATTGATGAGCCTCATGTTTTTAAAGCAAGAAATAAGTGAGGGTTTTTATTACCAGTGATTTAAGTTACATTACACGTACCAAAGTCCATATTTACTTGGTTTAATAAACAAAGGCGTCTGTGATTTTTGTCATGAAAACTGAACTTCTGTGAAACTTCTGTGAAATCTTACAGATGAGATATGTGTAGTTGGGTGGAATCTTTACATGAAATGTGGCTGTTCAGTGTACTGGTATTAGACCAGATCAGATGAACAGGCCACCAACTTCCTGAGGTATTATTTAGCTGTACTGTAGTTGTACAACATACAGAGGTAGCAACACAGTACGGTAATGAGGTATGTATATGAACAATAAATGGGTTCCACTGAAGTAAAAAGTGGTAAATAGAAATGCAAAGCAGAATAGTGTAAAGCTTCCAGAAAGTATTTTATCTGTATCTCAGAATTGTTTTATACAGTATTTAGTATTAGATATGCTATTGATTCATTCAACAGCATGTTAAAAAAAGATAAGGGGAAAAAAAAGTGACTGAGTGAGCTGTTTTCTGCTACACAGAAGAACGGATACATTGTAGAAGTGAAACATACAGCAAGCTCACACTATAAATATTCCAGTTTGTTTCTTTGGCAGAATTGTTGTGAAAGCTCTTTAAAGTGTCTTGGCTGTCATACATTGTTTGGATCAATCAAAAACATCTAGCTGGATAGAAAATGAGGTTTGTATGGTTATAGAGAGCTAAGGATGAGGAAGCCTGCATATTGTTTTCTATCTATTCTAGGGGTCTCACTCTCTTACTGTTAGCAGACAAGCTCATTAATTAGAGGAGCTGAGTTTGGAACTAATACTCCTTTTTATTAGACTCCATGTGTTCAACAACTATGAATTTGAAAGAAATGATTTAGGAAATGGAGAAGTAGGTCAGTAGTCATATAGTATTGGGGTGGGAGAGAAAAAAATACAGTGTTGTCACTGCCAGAGGCGTGAAAAGAAAGTATTGAAGGGATGCTTTTGGGTAGGGTAGCTGTAACGTAAACATTTTAACATTAAATGTGTTTAAATAGCTACTGCTTCCACAGCAGGAAGGGTGGAGGGATCTTAMGAACATCTTACAAATTTTTGAATGCTGTGACACAGTCAGACATTCCCATAAGCCACAGATCTTTGAAGTTTTCTTCAGGAGGAGTACAAAAATTGAGTCATGTTCAACAGTTGAAGATTTGTGTGTGTGCATCACCAGAAATGCCATTTATTTCAGCAGTTAAAACCTTTGGTCCAGGAGTAAAAGTCRAAGTACAGTGCTTATTACAAATCTTAGTGAGTAACGCAGAAAATCCTTGACTTGATCAGCTGTTTTTTTAAATAACTGAAAGGCTTTTTCAAGAAGAAAAAGGAAAGCTTTTCTGATATCAGTAGGAAAATTTAAATCCACAGTCATGACACTGTACTTCTTGTGAGCGTGCTCTGATTTACATGAAGTCTGTCACCCATATTGCAATCTGAGAAATTACTTTGTTCTCTTGATGATTTATTAAATGGCAGATTTGTAATCTAGAAAGACAACATTGCAGAGAAGAGATTGTTCTAACAACTGGAAAAAAAGTGTTCTCTTCTGAAATACCAGTCACTGATTTTTGTTTACATAAATTCATGACAAAATCATCTGTCAAATTGCATGTATCAGTATTGAGGACATTGATAATATTACTGACTCGTAATTATGTTCTGGTGGCCTATTCTCCTTTCTTAAGGAATTTTTTTTGGTTATAATTCCTCTGTAAAACTTACTTTTCTAATGTTCCAGTACTGTTCCAATGAAACTTTTTTCACTGTCTCCTTGTCCCTGCTATACTTGTCATCTGGTAAATCAATACCAAATTAACATTTCAAGGATTAAAAGAAAGAAGTATTCTGAAAAAAACATCATTGTGCCTGTAACAAACGTTTCCCAGGCTTCTGGGAAGTTTTGCCACTTACAGTAAGATGAGGACTTATTATTAAACCTTTGAATTTATCTGGATAAATAAACATTTGATACACATTTCGTATTATAATTCTTAAATCTCTTAGCATGAATCATAAACATAAAATCAAAGCTTTGGGGGAAATTTTTTCTAAAGCACAAGGAGCATGAAAATACTATCATCCCTCAGCGAGGGTGGAACACTTAGTTACCACTTCTGCATTCAGAAAACCCCTTGACGAATGCTGCCATTTAATAGCWGCTTTTAAAGAAGCTGCTCAGATGTCTGCTTAGTTGAAAAAGATTCAGTGTCAACGTAATGTGCTTACCCAATTTATCAACTTATTTAACAATAAGTTAAAAAATAGTGAAGGGCTGGTAGTCAATAAAAACTAGACACTAAAATACTGTATGTTGTTTTGGATTTTTAAAAGAAACTAATGGAGAAGCTTCCTGCTAGGTGGATGGGGTGTCAGCAAAAAATCCTTGTTTGCAACTGATTAGCATTGGTGCCCTGTGTAGCAGAGTGATTTTAATTTTTTTTTCAAGCAATTTGGTAACAAGCCAAAAATGTTTCTAGCTATTATTGCTAGTGACTGCTGGTGTAGGAGATCGCCTGTT
This sequence comes from Oceanodroma leucorhoa, assembly GCA_030449065.1. Classification (NCBI taxonomy): domain Eukaryota; kingdom Metazoa; phylum Chordata; class Aves; order Procellariiformes; genus Oceanodroma; species Oceanodroma leucorhoa. The sequence continues at coordinate 771,527 of JASVER010000049.1, read as the reverse complement.
TTAAGAATGGTGTCCCTTTGGTTCTGATAAGATAGTCATAAATAATAAATTTGACTAGCATTTGTTCTGTTTATTAACTGACTACTCTCCTATGAAGTGAATTCAGGCGTCAGATACTACCTACTGGGGTCTATGGTTTGGGAAATAAGAAATAACCAAAGAGGAGAACAAAGATGTGGTGGTAACGCTAAGMTCAAAAATCGTTATTGGAAGCGCTTCCAAAACAAATGGAACTTGAGCAGAGCTGAAGGTGATGTTCTGTGGCAAAGGGAGGTGGTTGTATCAGGAGACCAGCTGGGAGAGGGGAAAGAAATGACAAAAGAGTCTGCATTTCATAAGAAGCAGTGCTCAGGAGAGAGGGATGCTGGGTTCGTAGTTAAAAGAACACTCAAGAATAGAGAGGATCTAGCGGCAGGARAACACACACACATGAATTTATTACTGTGTAAACGGTGATTGGTTTTAAGGATTTCTTGTATAAAGCATGAGTGTTGTGCATACAAAAGATGATGTAACGTGTGTGTCTCTGCAATGCATCTTGTTGCTGTATCTGCGGGGTGAGAACTCTTGGAGAGATGTGGTTAAGCAACTCTGGATTCGGGGGTGTGGGGTAGGAGATAGTCTGGTAACAGGGGGACTCGGGCTCTCTTTCTAGGTGGATGGGGGGGAGGATAAAGAACCTGTGCCCAGGGAAGTTGCTGGGGTGAAGCCAGCACTGCATCACTTCTGAAAGCTTAAGACCATACCGACCAAGGACTGTGGGACTTGAGCAAGGTTTTGTCACAGAGAAAGTGCAATGCAAAGAGGAGACCTGCTATAAAAGTAAGAATATGCGGTGCAGTAGAAAGCCATATACTAGTGCAAATTACTGCTCTGCAAACAATGCTAGCACCAAAATGTAGATTTGGCAAGAGTTTTGCATAAGCACTGCCTAGGCTTAAGCTACTCCTTCTTTAATTAAATTTGATTTTAATTAAATATTGAAATGTTATTGTGACTTAAGGTTTATTGCCAGCTTCACCTGTTAAACCCTGAATAGTTGGACAACGTATTCCTGGAGAGGAGACGTAAGCTGACTAAGGTAAAACAGAGAGACTGTGAGATTTAATTTGATGTTAAGATTTGTAAACTTTACTAATTTGATTGCAAAACACCTTTTAAGCAGCTTGGTAAGTTAGTATGTTTAGGCCTTCCAATTCCATGTCTCTGCCAAGGGGATTACAAGGTGTGATTTAAGGCTGTGAAGATGTGCAAGCAAACATAGGAATTTGTATGCACAGATGTAATTAAAAAGAGCAGTTTTGAAGAATGTTGTCAAAAACCAGAAATAGTCTGAATGTCTTCTCTACACTCAGATTTCGAAGTTCCCTCCAGTTACCAGTATCTGTTTTAGAAACAGACTTTGTGTGGTAAGCCCAGCTGGAGTTCCCTGTCTGCTATTGAAAGTTAACTTAGGCCTATTCTGATGATAGAAAATTGTTAATTTGCTATTTCAGATTGGTAGGAGGCCAATAGGCCAGAATCTCTTTCAGAAAGTACAGCCTGAAATAAGTACTCAGCAAAGGGAGATGGGCAGTGTAACTGAGCTAGTGCATAGTTTCGTTTTTAATTTGGTTATTAAGAAATTCCAAGTCATGGAAAACTTCAAGACATAAAAGAATTTCTGTGACAACGAGATAACATCTTCATTTTCTGGTAAGAATCGGCCATTAATAATTAGGCCTAACCCATCTTTCTTCTTTCAGGCTATTACATATATGGAGTCAAAATAGTACGCATCAAATACTCTCTTTATGTTAAATGTTTCTTGTCATATTTTGTTAATTTTAAAAAGTGAATTGTATTGTTGAAAACCACAGGAAAATTAGGAATGTTTTCTTGTGTGGTTGCAGGGTCCTATGTCTAAGATCCCTTAGAATACTTCATATAACTTTATAACTTTTTTTTAAACTTTTTTTTCCCTGTGACAACTATAGATACTCCGAAGGCTGTCTTTTTTATTTGTGAACTAGAACTGGTGTTTGAAGAGAGTTCAACCACAGCTTTAAACTAACTTCTCAATTGTTTTGTAATGTCTTTGGAGCATTCAGTTTCAGAATGAAAAGCTTGTAATACAGTCTTTTCACAGTGTCCTGCTTATTGGGAAGAGACATGTGGGTTTAGCATGCTACAGTGAGCAAGGGCTTATTGCAGTACACAGTACTAGAAAATACACTTGGTAAAGACCAAAGTAGCTTCCAAAATTAACAACTGCAGGGCAAAAAAACCCAAACAAACAAAAAAAACCCACCAAAAAACCTATGCTTTGGAAAATGGACATGTGCCACTTGTAAAAAGGAGTTTTCATTTTAGGCAGACCATTGTTGAAAATATAATAACAGNCCCAAAAACAAAAACAAAAAAACAAAAACCAAAACAAAAAAACCCAAACAAACAAAAAAAAACCACCAAAAAACCTATGCTTTGGAAAATGGACATGTGCCACTTGTAAAAAGGAGTTTTCATTTTAGGCAGACCATTGTTGAAAATATAATAACAGCTTCTGAACCTATCCTGAGCTGTAAATCCAAGGACGTAAGGCGACATTACATAAATGAAGAAAGTGACCAGTGTAGAACAGGCTCCTGTGGGAGGATTTACATTGTGCATGACAGATTCCTGGAGTTAACCTGGTAACTTACTTTCAAAGCTACTTCTCCTCCTCCTTCTCACAAAATAAGAGGAGTTGGAAAGGATAGATAGGCGATGGAATGTATCTTAATACCAAAAACACTCTTCAGTTTGTGCTAAGAGAATTAACATCAATTTAAAAACACAAAACAAACAAAAAACCCCCATAACTTTTAGTTTTTAGATATTTCTGTCCCTGTTTGTAAGATAACACTGCACCAGTTTGCATTTGGAAGGGTATCTCCCTTAATCCGCATACTCTCTTGTGCTCTGATACTGATGGTCATTTTTCCACCTGAAAGAAATATGTCCAGTTTCTGGTTCTGTTTCAGGAGGTGCAGTGTGCAAGGGAGATACCTTTTCTGATCTTGAAGGGAAGTGTTAAAATCTGATAGGAGTTTTACACAGCTTAACAATGCTGCTGTATGAGAAAACTGGTACTGGAGCAGCAGAAATGGAAACTGGAACTACAGGAACAGAAGACACTTTCCCTTACTCATCTTCCAAAAGCAAATTAACAAAATAAGCCCAAAAAAMCTGACCCTGGGAAGAGGTTAATGTAGTAGTAGTTACTCCCACTTCCAATTTTCATACTCTCCTAGGAGACAAGAAGCAGCATCGTGCATTCCTTCTTCCAGCTGAGCACAGAAAGAGTGAGAGGTATTTTAAACCAGAAGTTTATGTAGAAGTAAAATGTAAGAATGTGTCCCAGCTTGCTCTGTTGCATGCCCATTTTCTTCTCATCCACGGTGCTGGGAACGCGTGCTAAGCCTGGTGATTATTATTTCTTTGTCTGATATCACTTACAGTGTGCTAATTACTGCATAAATACTGGAGCAGTGTGATCCCTGAACTTCCTGGGATCTCAGTGATGCCTATAGTTTCACTTCCCATGATGGACTGTTTTTTTGTGTGGAGTCTTGTGTATTTTTAACTCCTATATTAGGTTATGTGCAAGATTCCTATATTTAAGACCATGTATGTTTGGCTGGACACTAAAAGAAGAGAGCGTGGGTTTTTTTGTGTGGTTTTTTTTTTTTTTTTAATTGGGATCAAAGATTATATGTGTAAACCTCCCAGTGGGGCTTACATTTTAGCTGAAATGAAACAGAGGGTAGTATAGGGAAACCTCTATTTTTGATACGGAGCTAGGGCAGAAGATAAAAGGTATACCAGTGAGAAACTCCAAGGTTTTTATGCATTTTCAACAGTGAGAGCATCATGTTTCTAAGAAAGTTCACATAAACTTTATATGATGATAATCATCTGTTTTACCTGTTTCAACAAAACATCATAAACCTGAGCATCATTCCCCACAACACTCCAATTTCACACTGCTCCAAAAGGACAAAGCATATAACATTTGCTAAGATGACAGACAAGAATATATTGGGTGGTAGGAGTATGGAAAATAATGCAGTTTGAATTAAATTAAAAGCTGTCAGCATGTAACACTTCACATCTGTTCCCTTCCATGAGTAGATTGCAGAGATCAGATGCACAGCATAAACAAGCTGGCAATGCCTGCATTACTGATGATATGTCCTAATGATGGCAGGTGATTGAGTTAATGTGTTCGTAAGAAATGAATTCATCTTACAGTCCCTGAAAAAATCTGAAGTTGAAGCTCAGCAGAACAGTTAACGTATGCCACAGTAGACAAAAGCAGTGTATGCAGTTATTGCTATATGTTACCTAATGACGTGGTAAATTTGCTAACTCAGTTCTTTGTAATCAGCATGCTGTATCCCAGACTTACTGAATTTATGACTTTTTCTTTTAAATTCTTTCTTGTGCAATCATCCTCACTGAGCAGGCATGGCATTTTCAGGATGCCTGTTAAGAGGAKTCTTTGATACATTCAGTTTTTGCTGTAACTTTAATACGTTAATTTCAACATTAATCTGCATCAACTTGTTTGTTTCTTTTACTGCAGAACTTGCCAGAGAATTTTAGTGATTGCAAACTGAAAAAGAAGGGGTTGGTGAAAAGGGTTCAGGTGAGTATTTTTACTTTTTTGTTTTCCATTAATGCTGGGTACTTGTATACCAAAAGTTTGTGAAAATGAGAGCTGTTCAGAGCTTAGATTTTTTCAGTGTTTGTTCTTACATTGGTATTTCTTATGACCTCCCTTTAAGAGATATTTAAAGCTTTATAAAACTTTATACAGAAATACAGATTTGCATAGTTCATGCTGTCTTCAGATAATGTTTGTATTTTACAATAGTGGTTGGCCTTATGGCTGCCTGATGATGTAAAGTAATTCTAATAACTTGTAAAGAAAACGGGATGATTCCTCCTTTCCTGTATCTCGGTGAGCTGGAGTAATGAGTGAGGAGGTCTGGGCACAAAGATGCAGTCAACTGTAACTCCTGCGGGACCTTGCTAGAGGTGTTCTTTGGAAAATTTAGCTTCTATTGCAATGTACGAACTTTCTGTGGAGAGTCTCTAAAGTAAAATCTGTACAGAAGAGCAGTTGTGCTGGGGGTGGGTTTTTAATTTGACATTGTATGATGCTTACAAATTCCTAGGCATTGTTTCCTTAGAGACCTTGAACTGAAGGTTTGTTACTAAATACTGGAATTCGTCCTTCCTCCCTCCCCCAAAAGCCAAATTTCCATAAATGAATGGTAATGATACTCRTATGACTGCTTTTATTTGTATTATGCTAGCTCCCGTCACAGGTTAGACTCCTGAAAATTATTTGTGAAAGTACCTTGCATTCATATATGGAGTTGAAATGTTTTGTCTTTTACTGTAACCTTATTAAATACTTTCTATAAATGTTTCCCAATTTTTTTAAAATAGCCATATATTTTAGAGGAAGTCTTACCAAGAAGTACTTCATAGTAGAAATGGTTTTTGTTATAGCTTTAGGGACAAAGCCCTTTGTACTCTGTTACAGAGCTAAGTTCAAATAATGCAAATTGAAATGAAGATGGTTGCTGGCATAGCTATATTATATGGGGCTCTGAACGTGCTCTTGATTCCATGTGCCTAACCAAATAGAGGTAGGGCTATAACCCTCATGGCAAGCTACTAGAGCTCCAGTCTTGGGTGAAGTTATTGCAGAAATAAGTGGGGCTTTGTGTAAGAACTGCTGTTAAAGCATAAAACAGACTCTGAGCAGAGATCAGAATTATTGTTTGCTTTTAGAGGCACAGTGTTCTGCAACTGTAGGTTTCAGACCAGAGCAGTCAACAACAATTTGTTTTTTCGGAGCAAGAAAACAATGGCAAGTTATGCTTATTACTCTTAAGTATTCATGAAAGTAAGGRGGAGTTGTTTACTGCCTTCTGTTGCTGGCAATCACGTATCTTCCAGAATGGGGAGRCAGATACAAAACACTTGCAGCCAGCAACTGCAATTGTTACCACCTTGACTTTTCCTGCTCTGGAGGGAAGGAGCTTTCTTAATGTCATTTTAACATAAATAGCATTAAATATCTAGTTTGACTGTTAAAGTCTAGTATAGACATAGCACAACTGAGTGCAAGACCTGTGTAAATAGTGGGAGAGTCTGCTCAGAAGCTAGAATGTACTCACATACATTGGAATTGGCCTAAAAGAATTTATTGGCTTGAAGTGCTGGCACATTTTGCTGTGTACAGCACAAGCGAAGTGACCAGTGGCTGCTGGCTCTGAATTGCTGTATGTGGGTTGCTATACTTGTAAGAACTTGTGGGCAGGTTCTAAGCAAGCTTAAGGTGCTGTGGACTGCCCTTTTTGGAAAGGAGCCTTCTGAGGCACACCAGCTACTTACTGATAAAGATGAGGGTTTATGTTGCCCTGTAGTCCTGAGAAATAGAAGAGGCCTTGGTTAATGAAGGCTTGTTTTAGATTTGACTGAGTAGCCACCCTTGGCTACAGAAGTATGTGTTTTAGAAGGGATTTAAAAGTCATGTTCTAAACTGAAGGACTAACTTGTCTGAACCTTTATGATCCTTATTATTGTTTATGAACTTTGGATCAACTCAAAGTACTTCAGCGGCAGACTGTGAGGATGGGCAGCCATGTTGTTGTGTTATCAAATACCATGCTTCTGTTGGATTCTGCATAAACAAAATTGTGAGTAAGCTAGTATTAAAACTGAACTGGAAGGTGGTTGTTGAGTTGGCTTCTTCAAATTCATGATGGAATTTGCAGTTTCTGTTCTTAAGAAGCATCTACCATTGCTATAATTGCATCCCCAATAACATCTGTTTGTTTCTTATTCTCAGGTTTTTCTTGCCCAGTGTGATACCATTGAAGGAAATATTGGTCAAGAAATGGACAAGCTACAGTCAAAGAATTTGGCACTGGCAGAATGAGGCATTGCACTACGTAATTAGGAAACATAATTGCTCTGTGAGCAAGAAGAAAAGTTTGCTCTTTGTTTTGGAGCACGTATTCAGCTTTTTTTTTTTTCTTTGTTAAGCCCAGTCTGTTAGACTGGACCTAGTCAATCATTTCTTGCTGGTTGTCTTGTTTGCTGCTTGGTTAGACCTATTATTTTGAAAAGAAAGTCCTTCCTGAAGAATTGCAGAAATAATCTTTGTAGTGAATTGTTATGTATCTTATGGACAAATGTTTAGTTAACTAAGTTACAAAGTTTGCAGTGATGGGCAATTTTGTCTGATATGTCTTTGAATTTATTTACAGCTCAAATCAAAGAAGGTCTGTAATCGTACAAGTGCCATAAGTTGCAATTGTAGGACTTCAGCTTGATTGAAAAAGGCAAACTGAGACGACATCTGGGAAAGTCGAACATTGTAGTAGACAGTTCAGAGCAATAAAAAACCCCCTACGTATTTGTATCTACTTAATGTTTGTATGCATTTATAAATATAAGAAAGCTTGACTATAAGGGAGTCATACCTATTTTAGCCTTAAATTGTCATAATAAATGGCATGTACTGTAACATGTATGGTACTTAATTTTGAGTGGTGCTTTAAGTTGTTACTGAGCTCCTTGATACAGACGTATGTTTTTTACATAGATTTCTGATGTACTGTGGTTTTTATAGATTATTCTTATTTTTATTGTTTGTGTTCCGCCTTGAGTTATGGTGGGAAATGAAATGAGATTACTCATGCTGCTCATATACCAAGGGTTCAGTTCAAGCAAGGTATAACTAAGGAGCTATTCTGAAAAGTTTTTTTATACTTTTTTTCTGATTTCACTGAATTCATGATGCTGTATTTAATGGAAAATTGCAGTGATTATTTCTAGTCTGTTAAGGTAATCAGTGAATTTTTATAACATGTTACAAAGTGACACAACTTTATTTTAGCAATGCCATTCGACTGAGGATTATGACTGATTCTCGCAGTCAGATATGTGCCATGCTTAGCCTTCTTTGTTAGGTGAAAAATAAGCTTTTGCAGGAGATAGTAACTGTCCGCTGGTGCAGCCAACTTTGCAGTTGTTGGTCAGAGCCCGTAGCTAACGTACCTATAGTGGGAGTTGCTTTTTCACTGATGCTTCTGRTCGGTAGGTCAGTCATATATGCAGTGGCTGGTGAAGCATTGACTGGTAGGGAGCATGTTTCTGTGGGGAAAGAAAAGCTCTTTTGTCTCAAATGAGTCAGACTGAGGATGTTTAGAAATGGCCCTTAGGTAGTGAGTCTTTATCCATACGTGACTGTTTTAAGGTTAGCTGTCCTTTCAAGATAAAAATAGGAAATGCGTGTAAAAAAATGTTAACTTTAATAAGTTATAAACCTTAAATAATACTTAAAGTATTATTATTAAAGTATTATCTTTGATGTTTGTAATTGGAGGAGCATTTCTTTAGTGAAAAATGCCATTGGACAAATGAAGTGATAGCCCTGCGTTAGAAAGGGTCACTTATTCTAAAAATGCCTTTTGACCGTACCACGGTTGGAGCTGCCATATTTTTTACTGTTAACCAGTTTCTTCAAGGTTGTATTTTTTCTTCTCAGCATCTGTGGAGGATTTTAAGCTCTAAACTCCTAGGAAGCTTGTCTGTCATGTTAGGAAATGGTATGTTTGGTAGGACTGTGGATATTTTTTCCTAGGCTACTAATCTGGTCATGCTGCATTTTCCGAGCACTTTAAGGTTAGGAGGAAGAAGAGCTGGTTGTAGCCATTTTTGTGAAGCCCTGCCTAGCTCGGTGCTAGGATAGTAGGACCAGATTCAGCTGACTCTTAAACCACCAGCAATACTGTTGCCTAATTCAAGGGATGCAGAATTACCCACTTTCCTGTGACGTAAAGGATCCTCACCCTCTCAAATTTAAGTCCTCTAATGCATTGAACTTTCACAGATGCATGTATAATAAGCAAAGTATCCTCTTACGCCCATGAAGAGAGCTGGGAGCTGTGRTCATGGCTAGGACTGTGTCTAGTTTCTGCTGCTCCTTTGTATTTTTCTCTCTTGGGTGAGAACACGAAGGCTGTAGGCAGACATCGTCACAGCCCGCCTTCCCAGAAACTGCTGCTCTTTGAGATGCGCTTGTGTGCGTACATCCTCAGCCTGTCTCAAAGCCAGGTGGATTAACTTTAAGATGTTCCATRGTAGATCTTTTGATAATCTGGCACTTTGAGGCAAAGAGAGTGATGATGAACCTCTTCCACCAGCACATCTGGATTCAGCRAAGGGTGGGTGTCCTGAGCTGAGGTTGCTTTACAGTGGTAACTCCTGGTATGAGAGTGTTTGGTTTCTAGGACAAAAGTATGTGTGTGAAGACTTTTGCAGTATAAAATTTTTTTTTGTCTTCCAAATATAAAAATGAATTGATTCGTTTTGGAAAATGGATGGTTGTATTTCGAGTTACATAAGACCTTGTAGAGTGGATTGAGTTTTATACTCAGTTTTGAAAGAGGAGCCCTACACTTCATTTTTTCATAAAAAAAATAGCCTTAAATTTCAGTAAAAGCAAACTTCTGTGCTTTTGAAAAGTGCAGCAGACTACAGTTGTGGGAGGAAGGGGAAGAAAAAGGAGATTTTAAGTATTTTTCAGAATTTGTAAAGATCTCAATCAAGCTTAAGATTTTATTCTCACTGATTCTGTAGTCTAGGTGTACTGTGATACCTATTTTGCTACTGAATCATTTCCCCACCCCAACCATCTGCCCAGATCATGTCAAAAGAGAAGTGACTCCCTTTTGCCTTAGTTGCACTTACCCTTCCAGTTGCTGAACTGCTCTGGCTGTGTTTACACACCTGGGGTTTGCCATCTGGGCAAAACCTCTTACCACAAAGTTTGTCTTTTATGAAAATGGAAATGGAATCACACGCTTCCCTGCCCTCCTTTCTCCCCCAGCTCCCTATAAGCTGTCATGTGAGATGAACTAAACCCGATGTTCAGGGAGCCATGGAGTCGGGAGCCGCGGGATGGCTTGCTCTCTGGGAACGGCGTAAAATACGCTGGTTGTAGTGGCGTCCTCTGTGACCAAGTCCTCCTGAAGGTAATGTCGCTGTAAACCTGGAGTAATGCTTTCTTGACTTTTAGCGGTTGCTCGTGGTTTAGAGTGGAGTACTTGACACCGTGGAACTTGGGGCTAGATTTTTTTTTAGTTAACTTATTTTATTGTACTATCCTAAATGAAAAGGTAAAAATAAAATATGGAAAGTTCTCTGCTGTCCTTGGTCATTATGCGGTTACTAAATGCTGTGGGTGTGCTGTAGGTGGGCTGTATTTTACTGGGGAAAATGGATGCTGCTCTCTGTGTTGCAGCGTGCTYGGTGTGGGCCAGCGGGCAGGGTTTGGGAGCGGCAGCCGGCCCTGCAGGGCCCCCGGCGGGGTGCGGCCGGTCCCGGCCTGGAATGTTACCGTGACTGGCAAAAAGCTGGGGCATAAAGAAAAGCTGTTTGTTTTTTTTTTAACGGTGCTTTTCACAGTTGTGTGGCACACTGAGGGTTTCTGGATCTGGGTGTAGGGGAYGTACTGGGGTTTTTTATTGTTTTTTACTTATTTTGGGCGGGTTTGGGGTACTTTTTAGGGAATTTATACGGAGACGTGGCCTACAGCTGCATCACGGTGCCTGTCTAGTTCTGATGGTGCTCCCAAGGCTTAACTACTGAAAAAMCGGATAAAGCAGGAGAATTTAACTCTGCTCCATTGTTGAGATGATTTTATTTCTGCTCCTCCTCCTCCTGCCCTCCCCTGCGGGACGGGGGCGGGCCCGGCCCTTCTGGCCCCGCCCCCASGCGAAGTCCCGCCCCCGGCACCTCCTCTCCCGCCCCAGGCTGAGGGCGGGGCTTGCGGGGCTGGCCCGCGTCCCCGCCCAGCCGGCGTGCGGCGCGCCGCGGGGCGCAGCCGTAGCCTCGCTCTGGCCGCCGGCCCCGCCCCTGCGCTCGGCTCGCCGGGAGAAGATGGCGGCGGCCGGGGTGGGCCCGGGGCGGAAGCAGGTGCGGCAGGAGGAGCTGCGGCGCCTCATGCGGGAGAAGCAGCGGCAGAACGCGGGAAAGAAGCGGATCGACTCGCCCTTCGCCAAATATCCTCGGCAGCGGGCTCCCTAGCCCTCGCTTCGGGGGCTGGCCCGCCGCGGTGCGGGGTGGGGGGAGGGAGAGGGCGGCCGGTGGGGGGCGGTGAGGGGCGGGGGTCCGCGCCGCAGCGCCCTGCTTCCCTTAACGGAGGCCGCCACGTACAACAGCCTGGGACACCTGAGCTGCTCGCTCTGCAACGCGCCCGTGAAGAGCGAGCTGCTGTGGCAGACCCACGCCCTGGGCAAGCAGCACCGTGAGGTGAGCGGCCGCTGGCTTCCCGCCCTGGCTGGCGGTGGGGTGCGGGGTGGGCGTTGGTGCCGGTGGTCCTGGCTGGCGGGTGGGTGGGGGTCTCAGGTGGGCGCTGGCWGGGTTTTTGGTGTTGAGAAGTAAGTGGGCACCACGTGAGGAGGGGGGAGGACGGGGGAGGTGGCGCCGCGTTAAGGGAGGGTAGGGGTTTGCTGGTTTTTGAGGTGTACGCCAGTAGGTAACAGCTGAGTGTCTGCCAGGAGAGAGTAGTAAAACCAAGCCTGATTGTTTTGTCTTGTTTTGTTTTCTTAAAACCTATGTACCCATTGAAAGGCCAGCACTTGAGAGACTCGTCCCGTGTCTTTCAAGGGACGTATTCTGAAGATGAAGCTGTTCCCACGTTAGCGACAACTTTTAACTGTCACTTGTTTGTAGCTTTCCATAGTTRGACTGGGCAACTCTCCTTGGGTTTGCTTTGTTGCCTGTATGTTATCAAGTGACAGCTTACGCACTGCTAAGAAAACGTGTTTTTTTMTAATTTAGCAGTAAAGATAAAGCATTTGTAAAACAATTTCAGGGAGCTTGTAACTTGGATGCAACCTTAAGTCCGATTTTTTTATCCTTTTAAATTCTGCTGCTGCTTAGCGGAAACTGAGAGATTGCATTTCATTTTGCAACTACTGAGGAAAAGACCAAAAGAACTGAGGGGTTCCTAGTTCATTGCCTGTGTTCTGGGTAGATCACTGTGGCAAGGCACAGTGACGTGTCTTTAATAATAGTGCTGTGTTTTAATTTTAAAACACTTAACATTCCAGATGAGTCCAGCCTTCCTGCTCTTTCCTCCAGTGTTTTACTGCTGTAAATGTCACTGATCTTGGTCTTTCCTTTCTCACTTATACAGTCTCCCCTGTGCAAGTGTCAATCCCTTTGCTCCGACATCACGTCATTCAAGAGGCTGACAGAAACATTAGTCTTGGTTTCTGTATCCGTGATGTCTATTTCAGTGATCTTGTTATAGAAAGATATTAGCTCATTTTAATAAAGTATTCTAAAAGAGCTGTATTTTAAGCTGCAATCCAGAAGTTGCTGCTAGGAAAGCCTCCTGAATTTTGTACTTCTTTACAGAAAGTTGCAGAATTAAAAGGTACAAAGCATACAGCAACTGGTTCAGCTGCTAGCACATCATCTCATCCTGTCAAGAGAAAAACTGTTGACACAGAAAATACAGAGTTAAAGAGAGTAAAAGGTAAGGAGAGAAAAATATTTATCAAGCACTTGCCAGAATCTAGCCATTTTACATCTTGAATGTTTTTGGTTTGTTTTTTTCCCATGGAAGTGAGTGTGAATACACAAGACTATTGAGTTAATGTCAGCCTGTTGCTGCTGAAAAGGGAAAAAGTCTGTCTTGCTCTTTCTCTGTGAGTTCACTGATCAGGAGAAAACTGCGCTTTTGGTAGTGTACCTGGTTTTCTTCTGGGTTATTGGGTTCAATTAGGTAATGGGGCTGTGGGCTTGGTCAAAACAGGACTAGAAACAGTAGAAGCACTTYCTCAGAAGTGGTGTTACTCTTTTTCAGTGGGATCAAGCTACTGATTACCACAAATCATGCATGAAAGTTCACGCTAAAAGAAAGAAAGTTAATTTTTTTTCCTTGGTGCTGCTCAACATGTAAATATGTGAAATATATGAAAGTGTGCATTTGTGAACTTACTGCTGTAATAAGACTTTATTTGAGGGATATTTCTTTTAAAAGTATGGGTTATAAGAAGTGACTCTTGRCTGTTATACAGGTACAGACGAAAAGCCACATACGTCTACATCTGGGTAAGTAGATCTTATTACGTGTGTGTTTTTGTTACTGCACCAACTGTTACCTTCTCACCCTTTTTTCCTCATCTGTCCTTCCTAGCCAAAGGTAAAGATTCAGAGAATCAGCAGATCGCTGCTTCTGCGCATTTTCTAACGTGGGTGTATATTCCTGAACGTGGCRGCATCTTCCTCAGTGCAGATGAGAAAATCATGGTATTAACTCTAGAGTCTGTGACAAAACAGGAATTATTTTACTGTCACTATCAGACTTTTAAGGATTAATATGTGGTGGTATTATGCAGTTTGCTAGAATGAAAATAACTAGATTGTGGCATGCACTCTAATCTTCAATGTTAGCATACTGCAGAAGAGATGGTAGTCTGAAATTAAGACAAATTTTAAATGTACATTTAAATGGTATTTATTCACAAAAACTACTAACAAATGTCATCAACAGATCTTTGTTAAGATGTTTYTGTCACTTAAGTTCATGTAAATGCATATCTTGCAGTTGAACTCTCACCAATATAGGAGTGTATTTGACTTCAAGGGATTGGGTTAAGCATCTTACTGCCACTAAAGATTTCTGATGGTATTTGTACATCTTTATGGGTTTGGTAGATGTCACACAAGGCCTGCAGGTCTCCTGTACACTTCTTCACAGAATAGATTATTATTATCTTGCACAGATATTACATGCTGTTATCTTGACTCTAGAAGACACTTACCTTGTGGAAATTTTGAGTGTGTGTGCAAAATTAACAGTTGAGAGGTTTGTTCAGTACTAAACTGATCGGTATGATTATTTTAAAATATAACCTGGAAAAATGTTTGGCTTGGAGGCCTGCAGCTATTCTAAGCAAATCTGGGTTTTCTCATTGCTGAGCCTGTGTGGCCCTTCCAAGCTGCAGTTCTGAGCCACAGTCGGTACCCAAAATAAGTAGTTGTGTTTATACATGAAGGTTGTCRAGGTTTACATGACATTAATATGACCTTTGAACTATGAATTTTGTATTTAATGTGTTCAGAGCAGGTATACAGATGCAAATAACTTTGAATGTGGAAATAGGGTTACCTAAGCTGCCATTCCTCCAAATGCACTTTGTTATAGGATATTTTTATTCATGTTTCTGATATTGAATATTCAAACACAAAAATGGAACTGAAATGTGTTTTCAGAATTAACCTAAGCATTCCTGGGGAACTTCAAAAGAAAGCAACAAGTATGTCCTGCCTTCAGACAATGGTTACACCAGTAGCTGCGCAGTTTAGGGTATTGCACAATATCTAAAAGATTGTATTGCTCACAGATTGAACAGCCTTTGGATGCTAGAGACTGCAAGTGATTTTTTTGAAGTTTGAAATAGTTATGTTGTGTGTTCTCTACTAGGCTACCGGCAGATTTTTTTGATGAAACAGAGCAAGATAGTGCAGAAGAACAGCTTTCAAAGGGTTCGGGTCCCAGTTTACTGTCAGGAAATTACAGTGATGATGATGATGATGAAGAGGAGGAACAAGATCAATCAAACAAATCTTGTGTTATGCAAAAAAATGAAATTCCACCTCCAACTCAAGAAGTAATAGCTAATTCTCTGCCTGCAGGTAATGATGACTGAAATAGTAGGTGATTCAGTAAGGAGAAGCTGTGTTTTAACTGATGATAGAAGGGCTTTCATTTATTTTTCTAATTATTGCTATTAGCTGGTTGGGGTGTGTTATATTGGAAGTAAAGAAAGGAGATTCTTTGCTAGCTTGTTACTGTGTGGTGTTTTCTCAGCATGCTTATTGATTTTATGTTCTAATTGTTTGAGGCTGTCAAGTGAAATAATCTCTGGCTGTTCTTCCTTGATTCAGTAAGGTATTGGAATTCCTCTCTAGTCAGAACGTTATAAAGAAGCTTGAACAGTTGTTTTTGTTCATAGGTTTCTGTCCTTTATTCTAGACTTCTTTGACAGCCAAACTACAGCTGCTCCTATAGTTTCCCATTCAGGATCCATACAGAAAGCAGAGACACAAGAGAAGATAGTGGAAAGGTAAGCAGTCAAATCAAATATTGATAAATTTAGGAATCGTAAATAAACATTATCCTTCCAGGAAGCACAGATCACTTAGAAATTTGTCATATTGTTAACTTGTATTCAGAATAGTTTGTATATATGTCAGCATCTAGCATTACTTCAGACTGGTATTTCACACCCTAAGGACAGGATAAGAGATGGAGCAATGCCATACAGTGTCTGTTAGACATCTCTATTTGCCATTTTTAACACAGGGTACTTTTGAACCTTAGTGTCAACCATTGCTTTTAACTGTTTAAAGAAAACCATGTGCCTGTTCTGTAGTAATGGTTCAGCTCACTTGGGCACTTTTTTAGACAGTGGTTTAGGCTTTGGAAAGTCGAGACTGTGCTGCTAAAATGTTTGGGYGCTCAGCACACTGGAAAGAATAGTTTAAGAAGCCTAAGCTCTTGTTTTGACAGTGAGGTTTAAACCTGTGCAGTTCCTTGTAGGTTAGATAACACCAAACTGAAGAAACAAGTTTTGATGGTTGTAGGTAAAACTCGGGGCGTAAAAAAACTTGCTTCATTTCTAGGTCCCTTTATAAAAGATTATGGATTTTATTCTTGACTATTTTTAACTCTACAATAAAGCGGGTTGTAAAGTGTTAACTTGGGATAATAGTAATCAAACATTTCAGGAAAGAAAACACTGCGGAAGCTTTGCCAGAAGGTTTCTTTGATGATCCTGAAGTGGATGCAAAAGTAAGTGATCTGCTCATTTTATGCTGCTGGATTTATTTCTGCCAGTTGTAATGATTTTCTGAGTAGTGAAGATGCTTTTCCAATAATTTCCGGTAATTAGTCATACCAGAATGTAAGAAAATGACTGAACTATTTTGGTTCGTATTAATTAGAAGACATGAAAAGGGGCAGAGGGGGGCAGGAGGAGCTTGTTAAGTCATCTCTCAGAGTGTATTTTTGATTGTGGTTCCTTCGTGGCTCTTAGAAAACTAAAGAAGTGATATTTGTTGGCTAAAATGCTGGACTGAGATTTGGACAATTTACCTGTTACTTTTATTTCTTTGAGTCATCCTGGGAAAAGCGTTTCACTGAATTTGTACATCCAGTTCTGCCTCTGAATTGAGGATATCAAAATAGTTCTCTAACATTCTGTTGAAAAGTGTTAACAGTTACTATGCAACTGATAGTATGCATCTTGTTAGAATGAAAACAGGTAGATTATAGCAAACACTGTGATCTCTAGTACTGTCATGCTACAACCGTGATCTTGATTTTCAACCCTCTTGTCTTTTACTGCTATGGGGTTTTTTGATGTTTGGAAAAGACAAGACAGGTGCACAGTCRATGTGTTTCTCAGAAAAATCACAACTAAAAATCTTGGAATTTTGATCAAAATCATTCATACTTCCTTCAACTTGCACAGTACCAAATGATGATAAAAATAAACACTGGTATTTGAAATACAAAGCTGCTTTTTTTTTTTTTTTTCTTTTTTTTTTTTTTTAGTAAAATTTACCACAGATTTGATGACTTTCCTATTTTCTTTATCAAAATACTAGTGTTGTAGGCTCAAAGTCTTTTTTATTTTCCTTGAGTGTATTCCCCTATTTTTCACACTGTGGAAGGCTGCTGGTGTATTTAAATTGGATTGTGAGGTTGAGCCATGACTTCTGATTTGGAGACCTCCCAAAAAATGCTTCTTTATGTTCAATTAGTTCCACTGTCACAGTTACAAGCTTTGGTGTCTCTTACTTGCTCTGGCAAGATTCTTTTGGCACCACTCATGCCCACGTATTGGCAAATGTGAATGGTTTTAAATAATGACATTCTGAATATTGAATTATGTAGCTGAAAAAGATGCGCTTTTTTTTTTTTTTTTGCATGTGACTAATTGGTACGTTGCACTTTTCAAATACTTGGTTTCACAATGAGTTGGGAAGCTTGTAGAATGCCTCGCAAGCAAAGGGTAATCTGCTTATATCTGTGAGGACACTGGTTACTGATCTTTGGTCTGGTCATTGCCTCAGCTGATAAAATTTACAAGTGGAACAATTTACATGTTCCGATAAGCTCTTCCTTAAGTTGCTTGCAGGTGCTCTTCTTTTTAGTCAGCCCTTTCTAAGTTTAGCTAATATGCAGGGGAAGGAAAATGTTTGTGACATCGCTTATATTGTGATGGCTGCAGTGATTCTGAGTTGGAATCATACACAAAATAATTATTTTCAGAATTAACAGTGAGCTTTTTGGAAGGGAGATTGTGGGCTTGAAAAATGTTAGTTCCTTATATCAGGAAATTATAAAGCATATAAATTCTGGATTAGATAAATATTTCAAGGAAAAATAATATCTTTAGTGTTTAAATTTATTGTAAGAAATACAAATAATTATGAATTACAAAAGACAACCACAATGCGTAATAACACAGTACATACACATATGATAGAAATAATCACAGAACAGAAAAATGAAATGATGACTATTACTTCCCAGTACGTAGTTTGCTTGGAAGCGTCTAATGTATTCTATAAACTTAATTCATCCTACTGGATTTTGTATAATCGTTCAGGAACAAAACGTACCAAACTGTTATCTGTACCATGATGGTAACTGATGTGTTACCAAAAGAGAGGAATGAATAAAGGAAAAATAAAACTAATGCAAAAAGATGGTGTCATGAATTATTGTGTTCAAACTGCTTAGTTCTCCTAGCTATATAATTTCCACCCAGTCCAGAGCCAGGCATAATCTGTCATATTATATGCCGCATCTTCCAGTCTTGAATTGTGGAAGTTTTGGTTACACAGGTAGATTATCTTGTTTATTTGCTTGTATTAAAAGCACAGTCTGGTTTTGATTACCTTAGTTGTAGATCTKAAACACATTCTTACAGTTACTACTTTTTCAGTCTTCTTGTCTTAGTAATTAATGCTGTCTACCACACAAGAAAAAGCTTTGCACATTGTTAAAATAGGTATGTAGCTGTTCTATTTCTTCTGTTAGCCAACAAAATTAGACTAGATTTGAAATATAGTCAGACTATCTAATACCAGTCAGACTAGTGACTGAATCATTTGATATTTTACATTATGCCAAAGGCAAATAATTCATTGCTTTTTGGCTTGTGAGATAGCTACTATATACGATTGAACAGGCAGCTTACAGAAGAATTTAAAAGTTATCGCCTGACATAGTGAAATTACCGACCATCAAATTAACAGACTTAGTCATTTTTTTTTAATCCAAACATTCCACACCATCCATTCTTAGTCAGTTATTCTTTAATGCTACAGTCAAGGATGTTGTTTTAATCCAGGAGTAGAGTCAGATTTTTTTCCTCCAAAACCATTACGCGGCTGCACTCTCTTGTTCATATACATTACTTAAACTGAAGTACATTGACCAGACTTTTCTGAGAACACAGCATAATTTGTCCTATTTCTCCAGGTGGTTTACAGTGCCCCAAAGAGTCACTAGACATAAATTGCTAATAAGCCTGTCTTTTCATATTCCTTAGGTGCGAAAAGTTGATGCTCCAAAGGATCAGATGGACAAAGAATGGGATGAATTTCAAAAGGCAATGCGACAGGTCAACACAGTAAGTAATGGAATCTATTTTTATTGATTCTAAATACTATACACAATAAGGAAAACAACAGTTTCATGCAGCTCTGCAGAATGACTGACATCTGCATTTGTCAGTTGTTTGTTGCAATGCAGTGTGTGGTTAAATGCACTTTATAAATGAGCAAAGGGTTACTTCTATTTTCCACTTAAGGGAAATTAAGTTGAGAAAACCTTTGAGGATCCAGTCACCAATATATATCTAGTTACATTTGTTAAATTGTGTTTAAGTAAGCATATACCTCACATCAGTGTCCTGTATCCAGACAGGACATAATTRTGGGCTCTTCTTTAGATGAGATATATTCATATTTTAACCTTGAAAAAAAAAACCAGAACAAAACGCCACCTGTTTGTCTGTCATTTTCAAAAAGGACCTATAAAGTGTAGGTAACCTGGGTTAATTTAAACGTTACTGGAAACGAACCCCAAAATTTGGGAAAGTGACAAAAGATTTTGTGAGTGAGAGACATATGTTGGCTCCAATTTTTCTGTACTTCCATTTTTTACTGTTTAGCATTGCATGGAAAGCTGTCCCGGAACAGGTTTTTATCTGTCTTTTTGTACAATATAAAACTGTCACTAAAGATACCTGGTGTTCTCAATCTTCCCCTAGAGTATTTGCTAGTTTTTTAATTTTAATTGTAAGTAATTGCTCATATGTTAACTGCTAAGAAAAGTGGTGCAAAAAAATTTATCATTGCTCATTTTAAAGTGGTCAGCACTATAAACAGAGCGAATGTTCATACAAAAGCAGTGGTGGATACATTTTGCTAGCATTAGCCATTCAGATAATTCTTCAGCTTAGAAGGAATCTTCTCAGTTATGCGTGGACCATTGATTGCATAGCATCTCCCAGACATTCAGATTTGAGAAAGTATATGCTGAAAAAAATAACAGGTTAGAAACACTTCGGGATCTAGTGGGAATATTTAACCAATACTTTCAATAAGCTTGTGTAATTAAGTCCCAAGCATTGGGATATAGCTCCTATTTCAGGCTCAGACTTTGGATGTGTGTAGTTTGTTTATGCTCAGTTTCAAATAGTAGTGTATAGAAAAATTCGAAAGGTTAAACCCAAAGCAGCCAAACTACTTTTAACTTTTAGTTTTAAGAAAAAACATTTCCATTTCAAATCAAACCAGATCAGTTTTTTTCTGTATTTGCCTCCAGAGTSTCTTGCGAAGGTGGGAGTATATGTAGAGGAAGGTTGACATTGACTTGAGGTAGAGGGGAGGAAGGGAAGACACAGACATCAAAAAGGAACAACAGTGGAATTCAGGGTGAAGGTGAATTTTCTTAGCGCTTTTCTGTTTAGATTTCAGAAGCAATAGTGGCAGAAGAGGATGAGGAAGGACGACTAGATCGTCAGATTGGAGAAATTGATGAGCAGATGTAAGTAGATCAATTTTTCCTCAAACTTTCTGTTCTCCAGCAGAAATGAATTGCTATTTGACTAGAGTGATAAAAACATTTTTAATTTTAATCTTCTGTGATACTGCCTTTCGTTAATCACCTAGATAGTTGAAGGAGAAAGACAGAYTCCCTCAAATTGCAGAATGAAACCTAATAAAGACATTAATTTTGGTGCAAAGTTCTGTAATTATTTACAAAGAGAGAATGCGCTAGAATCACTGAAAATACAGCAAGCAGGCATGGACAAAATAAAGCAATAGAAGGCAAATTCTTTGAACAAACTATCTCCCTCCCCCTGTCAAATGTCTTGTTTTGTATTTCTCTGAATTTGGATTGATGTAGAATTTATGTGAACATTTTTAAAAAACAAGGTCTGATACTTTGCACTGCAGTTAAAATTTTGATAACGAGATTTGTGTTTTGATCATCCATTTACTGTACTGAAAATGCCCTGTTCTGTGACTAACTCTCCTTGTTTCTAATAAAAGTTTACTTAAAGGTTTTGTTGAATGATGCACTTCATTACATGAAGTGGTTTGGTTTGGTTTTGTTTTGTTGAAAGTGTAGCGGTTGGTAGGTGTAGCGATTGGATAAGCATTAGTTTAAACTGAGTAACCTGAAATACAACTTAATGCAACAGATTGTTACCATTATCATGTAGCTTAACACATTGATTAACAGTGATTATGGCAATGCTAGCTGTTGAAAAGAAAAAGATGAATTCTGATTTTAATGAACCTTCCAACAAAAATAAGATACTAAAAATTAAAGCAACACTTAAGCCATCTGGCCAGATTTACATGCTACAGATAATCAGCATATAATAATAGTAGTGTTGAGTTCAAACTGAGCTTTGGTAGTACAGGGATATCTTTTAACAATGTTCGTGTAATTTTGGAGAGGGCTTGAGTTAAACCTGGCTGTCTTTGAGCATTCATTTTTACCAGTAGCTTAGGATGCTATAGTACGTAGAACCAAATTCAGAAATTTGTAGAGAATTTCAAGTTTGTTACCATAATTATTTTTCCCAAAATAAAAGTTCCAAATAGATTTTTAAAGACTGTTTTTGTAGCTTTGTCTTCTGAGTGCATTTAAATGCAGGCTATTTCCAATTAAATTCAAAATCACATTAATTCCAGTGACATTCATGTTTTCCTTAGCCTTCAAAGCTTCAGCTGTGACTTCAGCTGTAAGTAATCATATTGCAGATATGCAAGGGGAAACGGGATCCAGATAATAATCTTTCCTTGTTGACTCTTCCTAGCAAATAGGAATGAAAGAAGCAAAGATGTATTTAAATCAGGCTGATACTACTTGGCATTTTCAATAAAATACCCTGTTGAAATGGCTAGAATAATTGTTATAAAACATTTTTCAAGGACAGAACTTTTTAAGTAAATGGAAAACTGAAACTCGTGGATTGCGTTTACTTAAAATGTGCTGTTATTGCACACAGTAAGCAGATAAAGGATCTGAACGCTTGTGCTGCTTTTTTATTTTCAGAGATGCCACCACTAAGTTATCAAAATTGATAGCCAACTGATATCTCACTTTTCTACCATATAGGAAAACCGTAAGTGGAGCAAAGAATGGCGTCTCTTATTGTGTGGAAGTGGATATCGGTTCTGTGCTTTTTTTAAAATGATATTGTTAAATATTTAGATTAGATCTCATTGCTAAAGAATTGACTACACCTCTCCTCTGGTCTGTTTCCACTTGATTAATACAGAGAAGGTGCACTAGCATATTGAAAGCATATTTTTTAATTGATGGGAAGCTGTGGAGCTTTTTTTATCCAAAGTTGGAGAAGCAAAATCCAGCACTGTAGAAAATCCAACTAATGTGGAAAGGCCACAAGTATTAATAGGTGGTTTACTTTTCAACAGTGAATGTTATCGCCGTGTTGAGCTTTTGCGTAACCGCCAGGATCTGATGAAGGAGAAGTTGAAGGAAGCCATGAGATTAAGAGCAGCTCAAGAGAGAGAGGATGAGGCTATTGGAAGTGAAGATGAAGAAGAATTGCAGGATTTGCTGTCTCAAGACTGGCGGGTGAAAGGGGCTTTGTTGTAGCATTTCTGCAACATTGTTGATATGCTCTTTATCTGTGATGTTACTTCCATTGTTAGAAGTGAGATGCTTTTGTTAAATATTTATTTAAAGAGGATCGTAAGATGGTAAAGAGCCAAGTGTATTAAATAATCTTTGTAGATCTACAATGGTATATTACTTGCTGTAAAAACTGTATATTGCAAATGTTTTACAATATTGAATGTACCTTTCCTACTAAAATTATTGATTTGCTACCAGAGGTATTTTAATGGGATGAATAAGTAACTGAAGAATCTCTAAGGTTTTGGAAGCATTAGATATATCTCGGAATTTTGAGACTTGGACTATTGTGTATAGAAGTAAAGGACTAGCAAAAGTGATTGATAGTGTATGGAGTTTTCCCAGATTGGGAGGGTTAGGGAAAGGAAGATATTATGCATTTATGTTATCTTAAAATTTATAAGTGCTCTTCTGTCCATTCCCCCAGCTCCCAATAAAATATGTACATTTTTTTCAGGATCTGTTACAGTTTCTCTGTGTATGTAAGGGCCAAGCTCAGAAATACTGAGCTACAGCTTCTCCACAGTGTATGCTCTGTGATGTGCCATAGGCAGTGCTGAATATTTTTCTTTRTAGTATTTTGTTTTGCTTAGTGCAGCCGTAGTGTAGTGTACCTCACGTTTCTTGAACCAGAGGGATGAAAACACAATGGTTACATATTTGCATAACTAGATGAAAGGGTGACAGAATGCCAGAGAGGAAGGTACTGCACTGGAAACTGATGAGGTAAAATAATTTATCTAGCTTCAAATACTGGAAGTTTTCTTAAGATGTTATCTTAGGCACAGAGAGCATCTAAAATTGATTTTTGTTCTGATAAACACAGMTGAAGTAAAATCAAGAACCAACAAACTTGACAAGACTGGGACATGGAAAGCAGAACTACCTTGAGCTTTCGTAAGTCTTTTTTTTTTTTTTTTTTTATGAAGCGTAATTTTTTTACTTTTGCAAATCTTAAAACATTTCTAATTTGCCAAGGACTTTTGAAAAAATAGGAGAAATGTGTGGTTTAATTTTCTCCTGAATGTGAGGGCATTCTAGATACTTGCAAGAAAGAGAAAAACTAAAGCTAGATGTTTGATTTTTCCTGTTTTGGAAGAAAGACTTGATATGGTGGGAGCTCTTTCAGTATTGTGAGATGCTTTTTTACCACTCCTGGTTTCCATGATCCTTGGGTTCAGCTCTTTATAAAGCTGTCAAAATCTAAGCAATGGTCCTTAGCAGTTTGGTACATCCATTTACTCCTGCTCACATATGCTGGCTTACAGCCGTTGTTTTTTGGTTGATTTAATAACCCTAAGTGTAAGTAGCTGTTACTGCTGAAGTGTTTGACACAACACTGCAGTCTTAYATGAATTAGTATTGTTGTTGAGGTAGCAACATTCTGAGAGTATTGAAATACAGAAACACTCAGAGTATTGAAACAAATAATGAATGTTTTGGCAAGTTGGAGAAAACTTAGTTGGGCCAAAACTGAAATCAAATTTTCTTCTGCAGCATGAAACATTTGAATATCAGTGTGTAAGGTGCCTATCATGCTGTAGTGAAAGATCTCTAGATCCATTTATCACTATAAAGAGAACTTTCAGCTGAGAGGGTGGTACAATATTAACAGATGGACATTTTTTTTCAAAATAAAAGACACTCCCACAATTTCACTCTCAGAAGAGTTAAGCTAAGCTTCCAATTGTTCTACTTATCTTTGCTTTTTCACTCTCTCATCAAAGCGTACTAGCTTGTTAACACTGAACTTCAGAACCACTCTGCATTTGGCTTATTGTCAGAGAAACAGATGTGACTAAAGTCAGGTTACTCTGAGTGTCATGGACATACATGTTTTTACAGTATAAAAATCTTAATCTCTGAGTTTGTAACTTACACTTCCATTTTGTACATATATACGTAACTTTCATTTTGTACATGAATCTGCAAATCATCATTTCAACTGCAGATACACAGGAAAGGAACTGAGCATTAAACCAGTTCAGCTGTTTTAGTTCCGTTGCCCTCCTCTTTAGAGGTATCTAGTGGTAAGAAGCTGAAGGCAGTGAGTTTAGTTACAGTGGAGGGAGCTTGTACATTCAAATCCAAACTAGTGCAGCACGTTGTTTTAATTATTATTAGGAATAGAGGGCAGGAGTAAACACCAGATCACTCATCACTCTATTCATTATCCTTGCATAACTTCTGTTGAAACAGTAGAGATGATGGACCAGCCAGTGGGTTATGTATTGCTGAGGAAGTAACTGACAGCATTGGTCCCTCTTGGTTGTTGCTTGTTTAAGAGGTGATGCTTTTTTCCTTGGAGGAATATCATAGATCCGCAAGTCAAGTTTTATCCAGCTTCTTGCATACAATTGTACATTTCTTCACCATTTGAAACAAAGCTTTTGGAGAGCTTTGTGAAGAAGATAGGAGTGGCTTTGCTATCTGTATCCTACGTGACCATTGATGTACATGTGCTGTTGTGTCAAGAAGGCAAGAAATCTTCCTGCTTTTTAGCAATGAAAGTAGCATGGCTGTAAGGGAGAAGAGGGAATTATCCCAACCTTACTGAATAGTCAAGCTAATTTATCAAGGTAAATGATCTCCTATGTCTTGGGAAAAACAAGCATAATTAGCTTGTATTTTAAGTCTGTCCTCAGTTTTAGAAAACAATTTTATGAACTTCGGATGAGCTATTCAGCTAGATAATTAACTAGCGCAAATAATTGTTTTTAAAAATATGTACTTCCTTAATTTTCTAACTTCCTAACTTTCTTGAATTCTATTTTTAAACAATAAAAACGAAAGTAGTCCTAATAACTAGCTCTGTCCATAGCCACTATTAAAAATGAAGTTTTGGTCTCTGGCACAGTGGAATTCAGAAGAATATTTTAATTCTCTGATCTCCAGGACTTGCAGAAAACTGAAGAGTCAGAATTAAGGGGGAAGACAGCATTTATAATCCTTACTTATTGCTATACTAATGGAGAGTGTTGCCCAAATTTAAGAACTGTGGAATTCCGTGCCACCAAAAAGTAGGTGCGATTCCCAGTTCAGTGGTTTTGAAACTGGTAAGTGACTTCCAGGGCCAAAATGTGTGTGCATGTGTGTGCACCTGTGTTTGAAATGGAGGTCCAAGTAGCAGCTCTGCAGGGAGCAGATAACTGTAGCTGCTACTGCCAGTTGTTAGTAGTTAGCTGTTCTCTGGCAAGTGCAAACAATCACAAATGGTAATCTCTGTGCTAAGTTCGCTCCSGTCATGGAAGAAATAAGCTGCTGCTGTCATGACTTAGAAGTAGGTGTGGAAAAGGGTTGTATTTGGTACGGAGGAGCCCAGAAGTGATTGCACAAAAACAACCAAACCAAACCAAAATAACAACAACGAACAAAACAATGTTCTGATTTGCTAACATGATTGTTTGTCATTCCTCCACTAAAGCATATAATTTTAAAATTTGCTTCAGAATCACAAATACTAGTTAAAAAGAACATTAACATTAGCTTTGGTCAGGCCCCCTGCCAATAAATTCAATTTGAGGAGAGACAAATTTTGCTTATTACRTGCCACTGTAATTAAATTCTCTGCATTTTATCATCCTAAAAACACTGAGCTAGAAATAGCTCTAATGAGAAAAGTCATATTACTCAAATATTTTCAGCACTTAAAAATACTTTCTTTTTTTTATAATCAAGAAACCTTGCACTAGGAAATCAGACACTCAACCAACAGGAATCATGATGTAGCTGTCATTAGAAACCATAATGTAAGTCCATAATGTTTCAGAAATTCCCTTCTGTTAGGTAATATCAGATGAATTTGACACTTCTGTTCCATTTCAGTAACTGTCTTGAGATACATGCCAGTCTGTAGAGTGGCAGAACACATGCATTGATGCAGAAACTGATTTAAGCAACATTACTGCATTCCTCCCTGGAACCAAGGAGTAAGTGCACTTCAATGGCAAGAAAGGCAGGGTGTACTTGTATCCCTAGAAAGTGTCGCCCAGGCCAAGAGATTGAAATTTTCTGGTGTGAAGCAGTTTATCAGTATCTGCCTTCATATCATATCTGCCTTCTGTTCATCAGTTCACTTAGAACTATCCTGGCCTGTTAGCTGGGAAAAGAAATGCAAGCAATTCCCTTGTGTAGACATCTAAGCCAGGTCTTTCTTCCAAAAATACAGTTGAGGGACTAATGCCTTGTGTAATTGATAGTTACAGCACTTACGGAGGATGTGAGAGATCTGTGTTCAAATCCTTCCTCTCTGTGCTGTCCTTTGAACCTACAGTTCCCCTGATCTAGCTGAGCAGCCTAACAATTGCAGTCTTTCCTGTAGAAGTATGCCACTGTAAAATGATKGAATTAGTGAGCATGAGTGACTTGTCTGAAAATCATGACACTCGCCTGAGAAGGGGTAGGTCCTGTTCCAAGTGCGTAAATAGTGCTGAAATACATTCAGCTGAGATTGAGGCTATGGAAGAAACTGGATTTGGATCATCTCCCCCATCCCAGAGAAGCACTTTTCATGCTGTTGGGTATTTAAAAATGAAAAAACAGGGACGCTTCCATTTCTGCCTCGTTCGGGTGGGGAAGGTTCAGTGCATGCTTTAATTCTCTCCTGCAAAACCTCACAGAAACACTTTGCCCACGCAGCCCGGGGAGGCTGAGGTGCTTCCCAGGTGCCTACAGCTGTGGCACCAGTGAGATTTCTGCTGTTAGCTTCCTAGGAGCCTTGACTGGCACAAATATGCACCTTGGGGCCCATAAATGCCTTCTGGCTGTGTCTGAGAACAGAAAGCACTCTGGACTAGGTTATGAAGCTGAATACCTCTAACTTACTTWCTTTGTTTGTTTTCTTTCTGGTTGACTATTCCAGCCAGCATTTGTACTTTCTATTTTTTTCACAAGAGAAACACAACAGAGCTGCTTAAATTCACTTGAGATCTTTGCCAGAACTCTGATACCAGTTTGATGATTTGAAAGCTGCAGAACTTGTGTTGTCTTTCATTTGGAAACTCACAGTTGTATGGGCAGTGACCTTTTCATATCTACCTCCTATCTACCTTTGGACATGAGTGGTTTAGTTTTCTATCTTGGATAATACTATTTTTTACTTTATTCTCCCCCCCGATGTACCTTGTTGTGTTTTCTTTGCCTGTTTTCTATATTAAAGCTATCCAAGAACTTTTTCTTGCCATTCAGAAACCTTTTCCAACTAAAATAATTGAGTCCTCAATTAGCCTAGATTTTATCACATTTCTGCCTGTATTTTTTGCAAAAGCCCTCTCAAAAGACACCTTTTTTTCCTTCCTTTCCATGTGTTTTTATTTTACCTTTCCTCATTCCACACACAAACGTGCCCTTGCACTAGTCAGTTTGTTTAAATCTCAGTCTGTTCTACGATTCTGCGAGGCACACAAGAATTATTTATGTGAAAGATGCTATACACGGCAGAGCTGCTGCTGCCCTTTGCCTAGCAGCTTTACTGGAAGAGCAAAGCCTTGACCTACTTAATGTTGAGCTGCAATGATGTTCTCTTTTTTTCATTTACACTAGCCAGGCTAGCCAGAGAAATAACTTTTGCTGTTCAGGAAATGAAGAATATGGAGGTCCCTGCTGTGAAAGCAGCTTCAGCTCTCCTTTCAAGAGGAAGAAGTTAAATATTAAGTAATGATAACACAGAATTCTGTCAGGACAAAGGGTAGTACTACAGCCTATAGTTCTTCCAGTCGAAGGGTTGGCATAGCTAATTCAACATCGGGTAAGGCTTCTTGGGTGCCAGCATGCAACGAGGCATTCTGTAATCTTCCTCGGCAGCCTTTATTGTCAAGAGATGCTCTGTGGCTGCATCTGTATTGAAAAAGCTGTTGACCTCTACAGGTTTCCAGGTCTGTATGCACGTCTTGGTCGTATYGTAGTTCCAGGCTCAGACTCAAGACCGAGATACATAGCAGGTCTCTGTACCCTAAAGTCCATGGAAGATAATAGCGATATGTCCCACAAGTGCTCAGCCGGGGCAGTGAGGGGAACCGGGACCCCAAGCTAAGTACCAGGAGACAAGTATAGACCTTATTAGAGTAGGGATGGAGGTTGTAGAATTAGTCTCACATCATTAAGGATGCTGCTCACTTGCACTGCCAAAACCTCTGCTTTCTCACGAGGATAAAGCATTAAATGTGAAAGTATTGCCAATGCCCTAAGAGGAGAAGTGGCCAGGGCGCAGCCAGATGTGCTGCATGCAGCAACAACTCAGAGCCAGCCCCTTTCTTTCACTTTCCTGTGAAGAGAGAACGTGAGGCTGACTGCAGTGCTTCAGCAGATCCAAAGGAGCAGCTGAATGGCTCCAGCAGTGTGTCATGGTAGGATGAGACACTTCCCTGGGCCAGCTCTCCATTCGCCCTTTCTAATGCAAATTGTAATGCTCCTTCCAGCTGCTGGCCTGGTTTCCTGRCTGGGTAAAAGGTGCTGTCTAGGAGCCTCCTGACTGAACAGTGCTGCTGGGAATGGGAAAATACGAAGGGTCTTAGCAATATTGCACTCAGTATCCAAGTTTGTTCTTTTGTTCTTGTTTTTCTTTCCCCAGTATCTGATCTTAAAATCAGTATGGGAAAACACAAGAGATACAAAYCAGTGGCTTCTTGTAGCAAGAAGCCAAATTCTGTCTTTTCTATACAGCGTGAGAAGTTCTCCAAGAGCAACTTTGTTAAAAAACAAATGAGGTTTTGCAGAAATACTGCTTACTGTACTAATTACAYGATCCGTCTCCATCTAATCATTAAAAGACTCATCATCCCTGACAATAGGCTAAGGTACTTCTAACTTTGCCAGTACTGCACAGTTGTTACGCTTTTTCCCAATGAGCACTGGGACCTTAAGTGTGATGATATGAAACCTTTAATCATTAATGAAAACAAGCAATTTGTCTATGATTTTAGTTTGACAATCCATAGTGTTTCTCAAATGACAAATTAGCAACTTGGTTACAAAGAACAAAGTTTAAACAACACAACAGTTGTATGCACAAAGCTACCACGTCTTTTTTTTTAAATCAGGAAAAAAATTTATTTATAAAAACGTCTCATTTAGTTTACTGTCAAATCTGTAGCTGAATACAGTGGTTTAGAACACTAAYGGCCCATGCTTTTATACAGATTAGCCAAAGCATGAACATCAATGAAAATTAACCCCCAAAAATAACTTTGCTTTGCTTTATGTTATGAGCCACAACAGTGTTAAAACGGGAACAGTAATGAAAGCAACACAAGAGTTAGGAAGCACAGTTGCTTAAAGAGTAAAAGAAGTATTTTCTTTTGATGTCTCAGAATAATAAGAAAGTTAGAAATGGCAGAAACTCCTCTGTAGATTAGTCCATAGAAAGCATTGTCTCATGGGGCTTTGGGAAAGTCCTGTCTGGTGGCTAATGCACTAGGGCATGATGAGATACATTACAGAGCCCCCAGGCCAGTAACTTCTGAAGACAGCCTAAAATGTAGGAACAAAAACGAGGAAAAGAAAAGGAAAAAAAAAAARGSMAAAAAAAAAAAARRAAAAAAAAATCTTCTCACTATTAAAAAAATAACACTTGAGTACAACCAGCATAGAACAGCATTTCAATGCAGGCAAGTTTTCTCACACAGAGGTTGGTGTTGTTTTTGTTTTTTTTTTTAAATGTCAGT
Source organism: Oceanodroma leucorhoa (assembly GCA_030449065.1). NCBI lineage: Eukaryota > Metazoa > Chordata > Aves > Procellariiformes > Oceanodroma > Oceanodroma leucorhoa. Next base: position 741,542 of record JASVER010000049.1, on the reverse strand, counting down.
TATTGAAACCGTTACAATAGTCCAGAACAATTTTACAGCGGTTTTCTAGAGCTGTTAAATAGCTGAGGTACCTTGACATATTATTTCCAGTTTTTCCTTCATTATATACAAACAAACAAAAAAAAAAACAAAACAAAAAACCCCAACAAAATCAACCAAAAACCCCATTTGGATAAGTGCAAACTGTAACAATGGCAGTTCTACAAATGGTTACAGTGACAAAACTTAGTGCAAAGGTACTAAGGTGAAGAAAAGCCCACAGAATACAGAAAAGACACAAAATACTGAGATAGTACTTAGCCCTATACAATAATAATAACACACTTTGAAATACTATGTTTTAAAAAGTATTGCATTTGCATTGTGTTTTTAGTTTATATTAAAATGCACTGAATACAGTTCAATTGTTAAAGCTTTGTGTCCAAGGAGTGCGAAGTGGATGAACATGGCGGGCTAATGGGATTCTGGATTCGGAAGTGGTGAGGAAAACAACATTGCATTACTGAGTTATGCAACAGAAATTAAAAAGAAGGTGGATGGACAAACAGAAAATGCAGTTAAAAACTAGTTCCAACAGCTAGCAATCAGCCATTACATCACCCAGCTCTCTTAGGTTTGGCTGCAATTAGGTGTCTGGTTTTAGTTAATCTGAACATCGTTAAGTTCTTGTTAAAGGGATGTTATCTGTCCAGGCAGCAACCTTTGAATGTCCTTTGATAAGCACTTGATTTTATTCATAGTTACAGTACAATCTGATTGCATGATTAGGGGTGAGTTAAATAGGAATGTATTTAGAGAAACCTAACAAAAAAAATGGTCATTTTGGTTGAACAAAATAGATGTGGGAGGGGGTACCAGGATAGTGACACTGCATGTCTGATTTGTACCTGCTATTAAGTACTTACAGAAACAAGTACTTTGTCGGTATATACAAGAGTAAAACATCTGAGTGCAAAAAAAAAAAAAAAGGAGCCCGCTCTCCCTCCCTTCAGTGGAGTTCTTAAAATTACGTTTTTCCAAACCAGAGAAAAAATGTTGCACCCTTTAAAAGAACGGCGTGGAAAGGCACAGGTGCCTGGTATTTTTTTCTTGTTGCCTTCCAATCATTTTAATTTGGGAGTTTTTCTCGGACCAGAAAGCTTCATCTGTTGTACACAGAAGCACCCGAGGTTTGGTACTTTCAGGCCCCCATCTCCTGCTCGCAGGCGGGTGTCGGGGCGGGGGAGACGGGAGGCTTCAGGCCCCCYGAGAGCAGCAGAATGACCGTGGGGGGCCAGCACTTCAGGTGGGATTTCGGGGGCACTAGCAAACATCAGAAGTGCCAGATTTGCAGGCTCTAGCAATAGAAAAACTTATCAGAGGTGCCAATTTGCCATAGAAAATTGTTCTGCAGCTGGAGGGGTCCCTTCAAGTGGCTACAACTGTGTTTATATGCCAGGCAGTATTGCCGGAGCAGGACCCGGCTGTCAAAATTCTGCCTCGTTTATGTTTTTTCTTTCTCGCCAGGTGTCTCCTTGCCGGGGTGGGGACACCCTGCCGTGCCGCGGGGCTGCCGGGGGGRAGCCCTGGCCGCAGCCCCGGCGGAGGGACGGTGCCGGCGGGGAAAGCCCCCGGGCTGGCGCCCACCCGCTGTTGGAACTAGTTGGTAGGTGGTGCCCGGCTGTTAGTCGTTATGGAGAGCGGAAGACGACTTGAGTCGGCAACAGTTAACACTAGCAATTTAACAGAAAATAAAAGATGCCGTATTGTTTCCTTGATAACTAGGATCTACCACAGACTCTTGGTAGAGCTGGCAAAGCTTGCATTGTGTCTCATCCCTTCAATATGGAGCAAACTTCTGGCGGTCAGATTTCTTAACCCCGCTCGTCGAAGGAATTTTGGCAGTGTAAGCGGACAAACTCCCCGTGGCCCCCGCGGCGGCCGCGGCATTTAGTGCCAGGAGTGGGACAGTTTTCATGCCAAGCAGACTGGAGACAGGAACGGCATAGTGGGTGGTTGGCAGAGTTGGTAGGGGAGGGGGGGTACTGACGGTAACGGCGGAGGCGGCCGCCAGCACGGCCATGGAGGTGGGGGTGGAGGTAGGGGTGGCAGACTGAGAGAGGTTCATGTTGAGGTCAACAGGGGTCGTGACGGAAGCGGTCTGGGTGCTGACTTTAGCCATCTCTAAGCTGCAAACGAAGAGAGGAAGAGGAACAAACAGGTTGGGAGGGTCCAGCCAGGGTGGTGGGGCCAGAAGGAGGAGGAAGAGGAAGAGGAGGAGGAGGAGGAGGAGGAGGAGGAGGAGGAGGGAGGGATGGAGGGACAGCAACCACGAAAGGGCAGGATTAGATCGGTGGACGAGGGGGACAGACGGGGCCGGGGAGGAGGGGGAGAGAGAGAAAAAAAGGGAAAATGAGGGTCAAAGGAGGAACATGTTATGTGTTAAAGAAGAGAAATAACAAAAGGGTTTTTCATGATTCGATGGCGAAAACATTACTGAGACTGTAAAGTTCTTTCCAAAAAAAAAAAAAAAARGAAAAGAGGTTGGGAGGTTTGCTAGTTCTTTTTACATGTGAAAAAAGAAATCTAAGGAATGCAGGTAATGGCAAAAAGATGGGAAAAACAAAACTTAAAAGAAAACTTAAAATAACTATGAAGTTTACTCCCCAGCACTGATATGGTGAATTTCGCTTTTCAAAATTACGGTATTTCTGAAAGGGGGACGCGGGGGGTTTTGGTAATTTTTTCAATTTGTCAATTTTGTGGCAGAAATAGTACCCTTCATCATTTTGCTAGGATGAGAGGAGACTGAGCAATGATTTGCTGCTTCCATCTAAGGCATAAAAGTTTTGGTTTGGTTTTTTGTTTAGAAAGTTAGTTTTTCGTTTCATTCATTGTGAGGTCAATGTGCATTTTTCATATAAAACAAACCTGATTAGCCAGTGTGTTCACTTCGATTTGTACTTTCCCCAGACTTTTTTTTTTTAAATCACAACAAAATATTTATGCAATCTAATGATAAGGAAATTAGTAAAAAAGACAACTGAAAAACACCCCGGCTTCCACAGCAGCAGTATCCTTTCTGAGCTTGTGGCAGTGGTTACAGTGAACACGAAAGAGCTTACCAGCTGACAGACAAGGTACTACATGGATACAACATACACATCGTCAGACGGACCCCGCCAGCACGAGGAAGTTCAGACTGACCCGACCTCCGAGCCCCAAGCAGTGACGGGCTCTTTGGAGGATGTAGGTATCAAACCACCTGCACTTTAGTCTAACTCCACCCATCGGCAGGCAAGATGAGTTTGGCCCATGTACTTAGGCTTTTCTGTACATTTTTTACACATTAAAATACAGTAATTCCAAGGACACGTTGKTTTTTTTTCAGATGACAAAATGTTTACCTAGATAAATCCTCCCTTTGCCGTGTGTTTGCTGCAGCTCGTGCACTGCGTTTTGGGTTAGCAAACAACCTAAATACTAATTTCAGGATGCATTTTTGCATGTGACCAGCTGGGAGGTATGGCAGCCTAGCATATAAATGGGACTATGGGTTAGAAAATCTTTGCTAGCTACAGTTATACATGTATTAATTCCAAGTTTGGGGTTTTTTTTTCAGTAATGACTAACTTGTCAGGCTCCTGGGCTTTCTCCTGAGGTGAGCTGAGGAGCTGCAGCAGCCTCTCCCTCCCAGAGCGGAGCACCCCGGGCGCCCRGCCGGCCATGCGGAGGACCTGCCGCTTTCTTATCAAGTCCCGTCGGGCCTGGGGGACGCTTCCCAGCGCAGGGTTTGTGCTGGTCCCTGTTGGCACCAGCGGCTGGGCGTGCAGGGTTAGAAAGCAGCTTGCCCAGGACAAGGGAGGGGAGCATGGTCGCCCTACTCAGGGCTTGGGAGAGCCTCACTTTTCCTCACCTTAGGCTTACGTGCAGTTTTGAGAGTAACAGCCCCTGGTCTATTTGTGGCCGGAGCAAGGCAACAACCAGGCAGCCTGCCCACCTTGCGCAAGGGCAAAGGTGCAAGCGATGAACCAGCTCTGTATAGGGGATGGGGACACTGGGTTTCCCAAAACACTGCTGCTGAAGGGGAGTCTAAAGGACACCTGAAGCAGGTCTGAGCCGGGGAGAGGTGAGTGGAGGAGAGATGGAAATGCTTTAGCACCACGCTCCTCTCTTCCCCGCAAAAGAAAGAGGGCTCTTGGAGTATTAACTCCTCGTCGGCTTTTGCTGGGAAGTTGGAAGGCGCACGGCTTCTGAGGGGCTGGGAGGGGAGGAGGGCGAGTGCATGAAATGCAGACCCATTTGTGGGAGGTAAAGCTTTGGTTTTCCTACCCTGTGGTGTTTATCTGTCCCCGTGGATGAGCATCTCGGATTTTTTCTAACCTCCGCAGCAGAGTTGCTCTTTGCAGAGAGAAGAGCATCCTTGTGCTGTTAGCTGTGCTACTTGCAATCTACTCGYGCAGCGGGATTTACATCAAGAATACTTGTTTCTGTCCACTGAATGGTGGATCCAACTCCAGTGTACATCCTTGACTTGGGGTGTAGGGGTTACATAGTGATACCTTAGTAGGTTTTTAAAAACTCAGTTTATACAGTTGGATTTTTTTATATTTCTAACTCCGTTTTATTCTGGGAGGGAGGCATGTAGAAAGATAATGCAGGACTCGGTGTTTCAGTGACTCCAAATTTGCCTACATTGCATTTAACAAAAACAAAAATGCTTCTACTGATGTGGATAATATTTGAGCCTGAGATTTTTCCTGCACCAGCAGAGAGAATAGATCCCACAGGCTAAACGCTGGTGTTGGTAGCAGCTGCTCAAACTCCTGGTCTCTGGTGTACTCGCACAGGTACAATTAAATCTCTAATTTGCCCTGCTTCACATTTATTACTGGTAGTAACGCGTAAGGTGAAAGTACGTCAGGTTGGCCATCAGCTGTCCTGTGACAGCGGCCGTTTCCCAAACCAATTGTAGATGCAACAAAATGGAATGTGAAAGCGGATGAGGCAGCCTTCATACAGAATTTCATGGTGCCAATTTTACACTGTCCCTTTGAAGAATTACACTTGATGAATATATACACCAAAGGCTACATCCTGCATTATCCAAAACTGGTGAAAGGAATAAAGCTCGAGTGTGGCTTTGGCAGTCCTGCTAGCTCCGTGAATGAACCTCTCATCAAAATGGCAGTAAAAAATATCTTCAGGAAACTGCTCTTCAACAAGGAGAAAGTACTGCTGGCTACAATTCATTTATAATCCAAAGTCAAATATTACACAGGAAGCCTAAACTGCGGTTCAGTCTTAATAAAAGCTAGAAGATGGAATTGGGTAATGAAAATCCAGTTACTACAATGGAGACCAGTTAAGAGACAGAAGATTTTACAGGAACAAAAGACACTTCTACTGCAAACAAGCTGGGACACGTTCTACTCGTACAGAGGTCAGCGCTCGGGTGATCAATACAGAATCAAAACAATACCTTAGAAAGATTTAAATCTCTATCTTGATAGTGTATCAATGTATTTATACATCTATAATTTAGAGTATATTATGTACATATTCAACACCAGATTGCAATAAAAGTCTTAAAACAACTTGATAAATTATTCTATAGATGGCAACTTTGGTTGGAGAATAGTTTAAGGATACACACAGATCGTTTCAGGAATACAGTGGATAGCTTTTTGTCCTTACATCCTATGCTGCTATGAGACACTGATTTTTGCAGAAATACTAGCCCTGGAAACCAAATCCATGAGAATGACAGATCTTGTGGGGGGCGAGGAAAAAAAAAAAAAAAAAAAGTCCACCTTACCCTGAATGCTTATATGGCTTTTATTTATTATAATTATTATTTTGACATACCAGACTATACCTCGGGGAGTCTAGGTACTGTACTCAGCTCTTYCCCAACACTGTTTATTTCATGCCAACATCTTTAAAAGAGATGGCAGTACTTGTGACAGGTTTAGAACTGACAAACACTGAAATTGGCTCCCAGCGTGCACAGGCAGCAGCAGCCTAGATCTGCCTCTCAAAAACCCGCCCGAGCACCTAAACCCCAGCTAGAGCAGACCTCCCTCTTGCCTGAAAGTTTCTCAGCTCTTCCTCCACTGCGACTGTGAACTAGCACTGCTGCTGCAGTGGCACCTCACTGGACAGGGATTTCTCTTGTGAAAGGGGAAATCTGGAACAGTGTCACTTTTTAGAATGAAAAAGCCACCTTAATGTCCTATGTTACCTCAGAGCTTAATTTATTACACATTACTTTAAGAGTCTTCATTTACAAATGAAGTCACTTCATCTAAACACAGTTTCAACACATGGTACATAATAATATATGATGGTTTATTGTAGATGATGGTAACAAATGACATCTATCTAGAAATTCAACAGGAAGAAAATATTTTGTTTCTGGTTTCACAGGTTATAGATAGAGTATCCATAGTATATGACTGCTGAGAAGTTTTCTTCTTTGCAAAAGTATGTTAAAAGACCTCATATATATCCCATTCCATCAAAAGAATCATTGAACAGTAATAAACCGAGGTGAGAACCGAAGTTCACAGGCTTTTCTAAAGTGAATCAAACAGAGGTTTGTTCACTAGAGTTTCTGTCTCTGGTGAGCAGCTCACTGCAACTCCATTAATAAGTGCATTATTTTTATTTGCATGCTTTAGCTGTCTTGAAGGTCTTAAATTGTTATCTTCTGAGATCCAGATGCATGCCATATGGTGTTTGTGCAACTAAAAATGAAGGGGTCTATTCTCGTCTCGATGTGTGGGGAATCCCTGAACACCAAGAGAAGAACATATCCTTAAGGGTTAAAGGAGGGAACACATTTTTATTTGATTACAGGGCTTACGGAAGTGACTTATATTTGCTACAAAGAATATAAATCAAAAGATCTGTAGGTTGTTTTAGGATTCTGGAAACGGCTTATCTTAGGCTTCACAACGCCACCCCCTCAATATACCTTTCCCTAGGAAACTATTTTCAAACTGAATTATAAAAAGTAATATTTTTGCTTGCTGTAACACAGAGCTACACAAACATCCTTCTCCTCCATTAAGACATTTACAGTGGCTTGCAGTGGTGCGCTACAGAACTGGGCTGGAGAGGAGGCTGGACCATAGGAGACTGTAGACTACAGCCACTCCCCCCCCGCCATAAATGACATACTTTCTACTACCTTAACAGCAAACATCATAATTAAACACAAAGCTTGATTCGTATCACAGTATTTGGGGGAGAGAGGGAAGAAAAGGAAAAAAAAAAAAAGTCAATAAAATACATAGATACTCCCCCTCCCCACAATATATTGGCTCGGTCCGCCATTTACAAGTAGATCTATGAGACAGCACTGGATCCAGTGCACTATCTTCCCAGGATAATTGCAAATAAAAGTGGTATCAATTTTAATGTTTTTCTAAATAATCATATCAAAACTGAGAGAGACTTAAGCTGTCGCGATGACTTAGCTAAACAGCCAGTACTTTCATTAATTCTGGCACCGACAAGTGGAGAAACAGATAGTCTCACCCCGTCTCATTAGGGAATGCTTTTTACAAATTTGTGATGCTGTCTCTGGAAAAATAAATCTTGTGCCCCTTTAGAAACCAAATGTCAGTTTAATATCAACTCTGAGTGGCAATTTCCAGTTAGTAAATTAAATCTGTTTTGCAATCTGTTTCACTATATTTGCCATTTAGGACAGTAAAATGGGTCTGTGAAAAGTATTTTCTTCTGAAGAATTTGATTGTCATTTAATTTATCCACCTGTATTTTAGGTGGATGGCAACGTGAGTATTCAGATTTTTCAGCTTTTGTCATTTAACATGTACCTGGATTGCACCAGATTAAGCTGCTTTCCATAYAAACCAACAGCAAACACAGGTTCTAATGATACAGGCTTTACAAATCATTAGGAATTGAATAATACTATGCAAAATGGACACTGCAAAGCAACTTTCTGGATCTATCCAGGACAGACATTTGCTGGAGAGCAGGCAGAGCAATCTCRCAGAAGCATTATCACTTACAAAGCAAACTTACCTTGCATTAATGAGGTACTGTGCTAAGCTGATGTTTGCAGGGGATCCTGTGATTGTAACTTGTCGTTCTGCGGAGCCTTCTGTGGCATTAGCAATCTTGATCTGCGCTCCTGACATCTGCCTGATTTCATTTATCTTACTGCCTTGTCTGCCAATAATGCAGCCTATTAACTGGAGCGGGACAAAGACTGAGATTAGTGCCACAGACACGAGCAAAAACCACTTAACTGCAATTTGTAGTATTGATAAAAAACATTGTTATGAAAGACTCAGTGTCAAACCAAAAGATTTTTGCTGTGCTGTCTGGAAGGAATAACTAGCGTGGCCTATTGGCTCTATGGTCATACGTCTCTGAACCAAGTTTCGCTGCTACATGATTATCAACTCAATACCAGATTATTTAGCTGTCTTCCGTGGCAGAAAATGACAGCGCGCCGTGGTGCTGACGAATACAAAACACAGCCCAGCCTGACTTGCCCGCGGCMGCAGCAAGGCAAGCCCGGCGGCTGGAAGTCCGGCTGAGCGCCCAGGGCTGCCGCCGTGCGGCTCTGCGCCCCGCCAGTGGGCTGCTAGTCCTAGACCTCCCCGGGCACATGTGGTCCTCACTTTTGGCCAGGCACTGTGTTATTAAAGTCAGTGGGATTTACAGCTCTGTAACTGCAGGCAGAAGCAGGCACAGGAAAAGAGTGAAATTTGTCTGCATTCCTTTACAGAAACTTACCRAAACTCACATTTGGTGAATAAAACTGAGCCTGAGGGGTGTGTGTGTGTGTCTCCCTAGGTCCCCTCAATTTTTTTGGTAAAATTGCATTGGTGTTATCTTCAATTAACAGCGTTTTAAAGGTTGTTTAAATGCTCTTGGTGGAGCCACAAGCTTTTGGAAGCTGTGTGCAAGACCTCAAGAAAGTGCTTAGCAGCACACGAAACGGCTGCAGCTGCAGCTGGGGWAAGGGAGTGTGATGGCTGTGCCGGGGCATTGCTCCTCTGCCTCAGGGAGCCCCCAGGAGCAAGTGGGCACCAAGCCAGCAGCTGAGGCCGAGATGTTTTGCCTTCTGTAAGGGTGAGGAGGGCGACATTTGTTTTAAGGAAGGATGGGTGCTGAGCAGCTCAGCAATGGCCAGAATGGGTAGAAAATGGAAACTTTGCTCTACAGGTCTGTTGACACTGGGATGGTGTTGCCAGTTCGGCAGAAGGACGTGCCAAGATGCAGAGACTGCCTTCCCCTCCCACCCTTCCCGCTGCTTCAGGCCCTGACACGTTACCCTTTCCGGTATTGTAGTACTTGGAGCATCTTGCCAGAAACAGATTCACGTCCAGACATTTTATCAAAAGAAGAACACCCCCCTCCCCCAAGGTAATCCTTGCTTCATGCTCAGGGATAAGCAGAAAGCCAAAGCAGGTACCTGGGTAGCCGAAACAGAGACCAAGCACAAGAGGAACACCCATGAGGGGGAAAAAATGGGGTTTCGGGAAACGCACACAGGATTTCATGTCCTGTTCAAAGAGAAGGGCCTCTCTGAGCTCCCTGTCCTTATCCCAAGGACCCGTCTTAGGGTGTGACTGCACGTGCCAGTGCAGAGGACCTATGTGAGCTTCACCGGGAAGCCTCTCGCCTATCTCTGTGCGAACACGAATGTGCCCGCATGTGCTAGCTGTTAGCAGCACAGGGATCCCTAAGCGTCCGCTTCCTACGCCTCAGCCCCACTGGCCTCCATGGTCCGCAGGTAGYGAAGGTGAAGCAGAAGAGAAGAACACCCAGAGCACAGGTGGTAGCACCAGAGCCAGCCAGTGGTGGGGTTTGGTTTTTAYCAGAGTATGCCATTAGCGTGAGGAAAGCAAAGGCAGTCCTACGAGAGCATCATTGTACAGCAAAGCTGGCAGCACTAGATCCACTCGTATCTGTTAAAACCTGGTGACGGACTTTTATAATTTTGTTCCYGTGAATCATTTGCATGCCATACTGTAGCTATAATTTACCCAAACCTGGTCAGAAGTGTTCACTGCTGCAGAAGCAGAATGGAGCACAGAGYAGGGTAAAACCTTGGGTCATCTTTACTTGACTGCTAGCAAGAGTTGTTCCCCCACGTATCCAAGTAGCTTGAAATGGCCAACAGGAGTGGAGGCTGTCAGTATTTCCTTCTGCCACAACCAGCACCTAATAGTTTTTGCAATGATGATCTTGAAGTGACTGGTCAAGAATCCATTTGTTGCTACTGATGATCTTATGAAGCAGTGACCAGCGACCAGCTTGGGATCTCCCTGGGGTGCCTTTCCCATTACGTATTACTTACGCTGAAATTTGTGCAGTGTCTGAATATTCAAGAGCTGTTGGGTTCTGGAAAAAGTTCAAGGGACTGGTTTTCATCTACAAAGCTTTGATCAATCAGGCCACGGACATTTGGTTTTACACAAAAACACCTGCCCTGCCTTGCTTTGAGATGAAGCCATGTCAAATTTCATCCAAACACGTATCTCTTTTCAAGACTGATCTTTCTAATGCCGTCAGCTGCCCCCCTGTCGTTCTGTAGTTGGCCGTTTCACATGATTTGGCAGGCTGTGTGTAATTCAGTCCCACAAAAGTCCCTCAGCGCAAAAGCAGGCTTCCCCAGACTTTGAAAGTTGCTATCTTGTGTGCAATGCTGTGTGTTTCACAGACATGGGTTCGCTGCTTTGCCAAGCTCAGTGGACAGAGTTCGGGAGTGTGGAGGAGAGTAAACGTATAGCTGTTTTCAAGGACTTTAGGTGCTGCATTATTTTTGATGCTCACCTGTTTGCTCAACATACAGTGAGCCTAACTCTCACTTATGGAATAAATCAAGAGGAAATTCTCCAGAAAATAAGTGATAAAGCTGGCCCATGTGAGAGAGAAGCCAAACCTACTATAGACTATACCGAGCCTACTATGTGCTATAGTATAATACATATACCATAAATATATATAATATATATAATATACACATATGTACATACAAACACACACACATATAATATGTCTATGTATACGAATATATATTTAACTTGAGCGAACAGCTCAGACCAGATGTACACCTAGCCCACCCGCCTGTCTCTGACTGTGGCAGTAGCACACRCTTACAAAGAAAAGGATAAAAACAGTGTGAGGTATAAAACAAAGTTTCCACTGGTATCCCAAATTCCCACCCAAGGCTTACAGACTACCTGAGAAGCAGCTGGTATCTCTGCCTTTATGCTCAATAGCTCATGTGTCTGACAATTTCTTTTTGAACCCTTTTTTCCTTCTGCTGCCCAAGAAGGGCCATAGAAGTGACCTGCAGAGCTTGCTCGTGTGTTGCCTGTAAGTGCCACCATTTGTCCGTACACCTCAAAATTTCAGCTGACGTCCCCTCCTTCTTGGACTGTTAGCACCAGGGGAAAACTGTTCCCTTTTCACCTTCCATACACCGCTTCCGATCTGTCTTCCCCTACCTCAGTGTACTTCATTTCTCTTCATGCCAAAAAAACCCCAGACAAACCAACCCTAAAACATGGATTCTGCTTTTTCCCTTTTTCTAGTTGTACTCTGTCCTTCAGTAAAGTTCTGCTGGTACCAAGGTAAACAGGGCTGAATCAGGAGTCTGGACTCTTAAAGGGTGGGAGTGGAAAGTCTACTGTGATCCCTCCCACCCCAAACTCTTGATGCTGATAGTCTCTCCCCATACGCTATGCCATCTCTGGTTCAGGTCCCTCTCTTCCATTTTTTTTCTTCCTCATAATGCTAAATGTATATCTGTTTTTTCCCATAATGCTAAAGTCACTGACAGAGCCTAATAATAACAGCTTTCTGCTGGGTGTTTCCTACAGGTTTGCTCCTCTATGTCCACCACACTGTATTACTTCTGTGCAGCACTGGGAGCAACCAGACTTTTAGTTTTYGGTTTATTATCCAAGTCTGATGCTGCAGAGTATTGCTTGTCACAGGAAGTGGCATGGAGCTCACTATCTCTTTAAATACTGGTGAAAAACCCAGATTCCTTTCTTAGAACAAATGTAGTGCTGGTAAAAAAGGGCCAAGGAAGTAGCCTCTGCAACTTGATATCTGCTGTCCGGAGCAGAAGGGTTGACCATACCTGTCCCCAGGTACACGTGGTTCCCCTGGGTTCCCCGCTGCCAACCCAGAGCAAGTCCATTGGCTTTGGCAAAGCCTCTGCATTAGCTGAGCAAGGAGGAGGAGACTCTTCAATCGCTTTTCATAAAGATACAGGCTTTCTTATTTCCAGGTTTGGGTTGTGTTTTTTTTTTTTTTTTTAAGTTAGAAATGCTGGGGCAGAGTACTCTACAGGGAGAAATAATCTCCTGAGGTATGATTACAGTTCTTTACAGGCTTACTGCAGGGCCTGGAAAGAGATGCTTAAATACTCTGTGCCTCTTAAAAAACAATAATAATAATACTAATTAACTTCACTTTYCTTGCCAGGATAATGCAAAATCTGGACTATAATAATTTCACAGGCTTTRCAAGAAGGCCTCTAGAAACTGAGGAAACATGTTCAGAAATGAGACTTCTTATTACTTGTTYTGTAACCCAAATGACTCTGCAGATTTGTGTGCATTTCAATTCACTGAGGGCCCAACACCAGCTCCCATCCTGTTCCCTAAAGTGAGCAGTAGGTGGTTCTGGGGGAAATGACTTTTAAGGCTAAAGAGTGCCTTGTCCCGCAAATGGTCTCACTTTGCTTCTGATGGATATTAAGTCTGCACAATCTTTCTACTGATTCTTGAGCTCATCTGGTCAGGTCTACTTGAGGAATCAAATGCCATTTTCCTAGATTAAGGGGAGACAAAAATCAGGCCACATGCAAAACTTATCAAAAATGATAACACATCCCCTTAAACATTGCTAATTGACAGCAACTGGTTAATTCTGTATTTTTGCTCTGGGTATTATTTCTCCATTACATGGGAGGCTCTCAGCAGTAAGGTAAATTTACTGAGGTTGAATCCACAGGTCCCTTCCCTTCAGCAGAAGTGCTTTGACTTACACTACTGCAGGACCTTTCTCAGCACGTCTTGTGTGGATTATTAAGTCTTCGCCTAACCATTGCTTTTAAACCCTCTCCTACAACTGGAAAGTTTCTGAGCCAGGGATGGACTTCGCCAGCAGCTTAATTTTATAAGAACATGGCACTTGTTCTCAGGACTTTTCTGGAAGAGAGGGCGAGGTGCATTTTTCCTGTAACGTGTAGGTGGTGGGTGGCCTTGCTGGAAGTCACAGCTAGGGTCAGACACTGCCCTTAGGTTCTCCTTAAGGGCTTAAGAGATTCTCCCCTCTGCAGGCGATGGATTAGGGATCTGCAAAGATGAGAGCTCAGTCCCCCCAGTGACCGCTGGTGGAAGAGGCAGAACCACGCAGACCTCCTTGGAGCATCACGTGGAGCCGATGCTGGATTTCACTGTGGGCTGCTCCGAGAGCATTTTGCGCATGTGGGTCCCCCTCCGTTGTTTGCAGGGAAGTACTTCTGACTCCATGCAGAAATCAAGGCGGTTCTTCAGTATGCCATTTCCAACTTGGATGGATTGACATTTCTGTTTCTGTGGAGCATTGATCAGATTTATAGCTTTCTTAAAATGTTCTTGGTGCTTTCTGAGGGGAACTTGTTTTCATGTTACTTGCCTCTGCCTGTCTCTCCCACATATATGCAAAATATTCATAATTTTTAATGAGACTGATTTTTTTTTATTATTGGTTTCTTCATTTATTCTCAATGGGCATTTTGGGGGATTGGATCATGAAAAAATTTTGTCACTGCCCTAATGCCAGAGGGAGTGAGGAAAATTTATTTTAATATGAAGCTATGCAAATTGTAGACTAGGCTGAAGTCTGAGCTCCTTATTCTCTGATTTTGTTCCATCAGATTCTTACTGAGGCTTTGGCTTCATGTGCTTATCAGTACCTTGGTTTTAAAAAATAAGTGTAGCACATGTAGGTATACATTGACTTCTCTGGTATCTGCAGAGCATGTAGATATTTGCAGGTCTCATGTTCTTCTCATGCGTGCTGGACTTTGCACACATAAGCACATATGATAAGAAAGCTGGGGGAYTCAYGCAGCGTAGGGGATCCCTGGAGTCRGTGCAGGCAGGGGACTGGCCACGTGCAGCCTCGGGGCTGCACCACAGCCCCGTGCCAGGGCCTGCAGCTTCCTTCACCTTCAACCGGATAAATAATTGCCATGCCACACCGACTGCCTGTCTATCAAACCGGGACTAGGAGATGCTTATCAGGAAAGTGAAGTCAAATTACCCGTGCAGGGTTTGCTGCACAACTGCTGTTGCCTCTCCCGGCCTGACCTCCCTCCGTGCACAGCATCTGACTGACAGGGCACACACGAAACACGTGTGCTTGTGCCTCCTCACCCGGCTCCCTCTTTGCCCCATGTCTCTCCGCCTCCTTCATCTCCTCATTTTTAGCACTGGGCTGCCCAGAGAGCAGCCTTGCTGCAGCGGTGATGGGGCCGCGGGACGCCGGTATGCACGGTTATGCTGGGAGACCCCAGGGATGGTAGCCTCTTGCTGCTGCAGCCTGAGGACAGCCTGGCAGGGCACTGCTGACAGCCTGGGGCACAGGCAGAGCGAACGCCTCGGGGAGACGCACGGGGAAACTGTTTTCCCCCCTGTTTTYCCTTCCTGCAAAATTCCCGATTTCCCATGATGCCCAATGGGACATGAGAGCCCTTCCTCCCCTCTGCGCCGGCCCTGCAGCACCAGCTGCACACACCCCCACACCCCCCACGCAGGTACGTGGGCAGCACTAATGCCTTTCGGTCCTTTAATGCACACCTTGACACCATACAAACCTCAGAACTCCCTTTCACCACCTGCAGAGCCCCTGCAGGCTGTTTCTAAGCCTAACCCCAATGTGGCCTTGGTTTTGCACCTTTAGCAACAGCAGCAAGACACGCACTGCGTAGCCAGAAAAATCTTCTATTAGAAACAACGCACAGATTTGTGTTTGCTTTTCACAAGACAGTGCTGAGCTGGGGTGTTTCGTACCTCCTGGATAAGAAACTGATGGGTTTTTTTAATTTTCTACTGCACTACAGGACACAAGGCCAACTTTTCCCCCCTCTTTCTCCGCTATGAACCCTGAAAGAAGTGAAGTCAGAAGAGTGACCTTGGATTTATATCACTGATGGCAAGAGCAACATCTGTMTGAAAGTGAGATTAAAAAACTTGCACTATAAGGATAAAGAGGGTGCTCCCATAAAATTCTCAACATAGAATAAATTAGGTTGTAAAGCAGGTACTGATAAATCAGCAGGGCATCTTTTAAGTCACAGAAAGCTTACGAAATCACAGAACTCACACCTTTGCTTCTTTGCTATTCTGTATTTTTTTTCTTACTGTAAATCATTGCCACTGAGTTTAATAGGGCTTACACAATATTGTAAGTATCCCTTAAGTAATATAATTGCTATTTGTGATCCCACTCATGCTTGAAAGCTTCTTTTACTGGAGGGGARATCTTCTGGTTTCCAAGTGACTCATTTGTAATGAAAACTGAAAAAAAMCCCCTGTTTGCAATGAAAGTGAATAAAACGGGAAGGCATTTTTATACGCCATGCAATGTATCAGTTGGGCATTTTGAGTAGCTGTTTTACGATTCAGCACCATATTGCTCATGGAGACTGGGTCTGTCGATTACCGCCAGTCCAGAGTTGCTGGAGCAGGAATGTTTTTAGCTTTTGTTTTTCAAATAAACCCTTATATTGCACCTTCACATAACTGAAGTAGTTTTTTTGCTCAGGAAAAATGCCGTCTCAGGTAAGTGAGGGGTGCAGCGGAGACTGGCACGGCACAAGCTGTTGCGGTGCAAGCTCTCCACCCCCTGGCAGTGAGGACTCCAGCCCAACGCACAGCACACGGGGCTGCACATTTTTCCACCCCCTTTAGCCTTTCTGCCGAGACCGCCCATGCTAGTGCCACCTGAGAGATGAATTTTGATAACTCATCTAAGACCACTGTAAGCAGCAGGCACCCAGGCTTTAACGAAGCTGGCGAAACACCGCGGCACTGGCACCGTTGTGCAACTAAACCAGCATCGCTGGACACCTGACACGAGAGGGGACAGTCACTTCTGCTGCTTCTGTCCAGCATTTCACTAACCCCTAATACTCCCTCCCCAACAGACTAAATGCCGTACAGTTTATTCTGGTGACTAGTGTTTACAAATCAGCCAAAGATGAGAGGTTTCCCCTCCGGTGACAGAGGAGCAAGAGAAGAGAAAGTGATACTGACTATTGGTCCACTTACATCATTGGGAATAGTAAGTTCATGGGAACTGGTTGGAGTAGTGGCATCCAGTCCTATTCAGGGGACAGAGGGAAAATATTATGCCAGTTGTTTGCAAGAAGGACAAGACACAACAAATGATATCTTAAAGAAGGAAACATACAGAAAGAAGGAAAAAAAAAAAGGGAGGAGCAAAGAAAAACAGAGAACTGCTAGCAAAACAGAAAAGAAAGCAAGAGATGCAAAACTCAGCGGGCTGGACTAATTTTAAATGAGTCTTGTTTTAATTAATCTTTAACCCACTGAAGCAACAAATGTCACATGAGATTCCACAGGGTCATAAAAAGCTTCTAGAAAATGAAAGGTTTCCCTTAAAAATAGTCTCTGAAGGTTGTTCTAAACACATCAATTGAGAAATTAAYGGATGGCTGAAATTTGACCTGTCTACCAGGAGTTCTAGAATACGGAAAATGAAAGTGGAAGTCAAACGAACAACTACCAGAACAAAATCCATAGATAYGAAAAAGAAAAATTAATAAATTAAAATAAGGATGAGGAAATTAACCTAGGAAAATTTSGAAATTATAGGTGGGATTAGTTGCTGAAGAAATCTTGGGAAGGGTAATTTTTGAAGGGAAATGTACAAAATACTCTAAGCTGCATACATTTGTTTGTAAATTGGGTGGACAAAAGGAAAATGCTCAGGAAAAATGGAATTACTGCTCTAACACATAATAACATTACAGAAACGTACATCTCTCAAATATAACCAGGAAAAGATTAAGGAGCAGCATGTTAATGACAAGAATAAGGAAAATATAAAGCTAGGAAAGGCAATTTAGTATTACTTGTAGATATTTTATCAGATACATCATGAAGAAACAAAAGTGTATTTTGGATGTCGTCATGTTTCTTTCTCTCCTTTTCTCTTTTTTTTGGTGTTTATTATTATTATTATCTGTAAAGACATGCCAAAAATACTCATTTCCAACTAGAAAAGATGGAAAAGAAATACTCTTACAAAAAAGTACCTCACCTACATTTTAGTTATGTTTACAATCGAGTTGCATACGCTTATTTTACATCGAATATATAACAATCAAGTTGCCCACAGAATTTGATGTATGTGATAAAAAGTTATTTGCCATACAAAGCATGTACCAGTACATATGTACTTCTGTTAAGTTTTTAGATGCCAAGCACGTATGTAATGAAGTACAGTAAAAATGATTTATTGAAGGGTTAACTGACTTCTCACTCCTGAATCAAGAATTCAGCTTCAGCTTTAATAAGTATGGACCAAATCTGCAGTCCTTAATTTAGCTAAGTTTCCATTGCATTTTGTAGCTATATCTGCATATCTAGTAGGAAAAGAGGCATTTGTCCCAGCAGTGATGATTACAGATGCTCTTAAGACATTTGGCTCTAGGAATTTGGCTCTAGGAATTCGAGTTTCAGCATGCCGTAATTTCTTTAATCAGTATTTCTGTACCACGATTACATACTATTTTCCTATGTTTGCTTCTTTCTGAACCATGTTACCAAACTGGAAATTTGACAAGATGCACGCCCAAGTACTTCACTCGGGACCAACTGGTACATACTGTATGGTCCATAACAACTTTACAAGGACTGAACAAAAGAAACTCAGGGCTTTTAGCCAATGGCACAAATGAAGCGGTTTTGATTAAATAAATGTAACAAACAAAGCACGTTTTAGTAAAGGAACTGTAACAGAGGCACAGGGAGGGGAGAACAGAGATTAATGTGTAAAAACAGAAGGATCGCTGGTCATTGACCACATTTGTTATTAAAATGATGTAATGACCACGGGAAACAAAGCTGTTAAGAAGAAGGACATTCCCAGGGGGTCATGGGTACGTACCAGGGAAACCAGGGGTGGTCTGCCCAAGGGGAGTAAAGGGGGGATGCTGCATAGCCAACTGGTGAAGCTTGGTCAACTGCAGGGCAGGATGGGAAATTAGAACTAACCAATCAAATGGAATTATTTCAGAGCAGAGAAACCATCTTACATGTTCTAAAACTGGATTAATTAAAATTATATTGGAAAAAAAAAAGGTTTAATCATTCATTCTAATCTACCGTAGAGAAAAAAAAACCAACCCAAACTGGTTATAAATGACATCTCTATTGTTATTACATGTAATGGCTATTGTTAATATTAACTAATTACTGTAGAATTACATATTAAAAGAACTCAAATATATCACATGCAAAGAAAGACCAAGATAACTGTCATTTGTTCCTGGGCCATTGTACTTTCTAGCAATTATTACAAAAGGTAAGAGATGCAGTTGAGCTAACACGTGGCTCTACAGYGTGTTGTTCAGGAAAGGTGTCCTTAGGCTGTGCCTTCATTGCTAACTGTAGAAAGCAAATGTTGCCCAGAACAAATAAGAGGGAGAGGAAGAAAAAGGGAGTAATTTACATGCGCAGGACTCACGTCTGGATGAGGGATGGCATACTGCCCCTGAATCGTGAACGCCTGAAAACAACAAGCACAGTTAAGACACATGTCAGTCAGGTGGGAGAAGCAGYGTTCCTGTTTTCATCAGAAAAGCTCCTCCTAGCTCCCCAGGCGAATACCACCCGCATCACTTTAAACGCTGAGCGAAGCTTAATTGTCTTGTGCTGCTTGATAATGCTTGGCATGGGACAGGAAGATCTTAGTTGGGCTTGCAAGCAGGGGATGCCAACTGCCACTGCCTGAGCTATGGTGACCCCGGTCCTCAGGACCCYTCTTCAGCCCAGCTCCATCTGCTGGGAGCAGAGCTGGGGACACTACGGTGGCTGAGGAGCATGGGGGTGGCCCTTTCCCCTCCCTGCTGTCCCATCCACCAGTGATGCACATGGGGAGATGCTGATGTGGGGGCAGCAAGGATGGGGCAGACCTGCCCGGGGGATGTCCTGCCCTGACATCCAACTCCCGACTGCCATGTGCGGCTCTGAGCCACCTCTTCTGCCTGTTGACAGCCACAGATGCTAAATGTCAGCGAACGTGTGCCCTGGTGCACTCCACAGGACTCATGCCCCAGGCTGCCATGCCAGGGACTATGTGAGCAGGCGTGTTGTGTGGCAGCCTGTCCTGCAGTGCCTGGGCATGGGGCCAGCATGCCAGTTTGGAGATAGGAGCATGATGGAGACCCCCAGCGAGGCGGTCTTATCTTCCACAAGAAGCCGAATATCCCCCCTCCAAATCCAGCCTCTCTGCACAAGAGCAGTACAAGGGGTATAGTTTCTGGCATCACTCCTGCCAGCACTGGTGTGAGGTGGGGGAGGCAAAAAAAGCACGTGAGAGAGGAGGGATACGGTGGCATGTCCAGCACTAGTTAGCATGGCCCTTCGTCTCTCCTGCTGTCTCTGTTCAACTCTCTGTAATGGCCTACAAAGAAAAACCTATAGAGAGTTTATAATTTTCTATTATATCCTGCAGAGCTTTTCTGAATGCAATGGTATGTCAAAAAACTTTAATGTGCTTGTGCTTAGATAGGCAGGAAAGCAGAAAGACAAATTTTAAGGTATAAATATTTGTAGTGGGAGGATTATAAACAGGAACAGAGCTGATTAGCTTAGTTTGCAGAATACTTATTTGACAAAAGACCTCTTAGAAAGTAATGAATCCTTTGCAAATGATAAAACAATTCATTTAATAGAGTTTGGATATTACAATCTTTAATGCCCCAACTGCTTAATGCACATTTCTGAAGCAGAATTTCCCTTCTGGAGAAGAAACATTTCATTTAGTTTTTAAATTAGTCATAAAGCAAGGCCGCAATCCAGCAAACCTTATGCACATGAGCAGTTTTCAGGCAGCAGTGTGTGTGACTGGGCTCAATGGGATGCTCATGGGCATATATACTCATGTGCATCTACAGGGGATGGCCGTTACAGATGGTTTACAAATGACAAGAAAAGGTTCCAGTTCTCAAAACAGGGGATCACTGCTGTCAGTGGCTCTTAAGCAAGCACATATTCAAGCAAGCAAAGCATGTGTTTAGGTGTTTTACCAAATGAGGACAACCTTAAGGAGATGTTACGCTGCTTTGCTGAGTGGGGGTCTGTGCGTAGCCAAGCACAGGAGCAACCTCGGGGAGGTTATAGCTGGAAATGTCACTGCATGGGGGCTTAGGGCCATGAGCAAACAGCGGCTTTCGAAACCACGCTTTGGTCTCTAAGCCTCTGTGCTGGATCACAAGCGTCCTTTCTGACCTTGGCTTTGCTTCAAACCCAGCTGAGAGAACAACTTTTATATGGGTGCTTCCCAAGCAGTGGTCTGCAAACCAGCAAGATCACCAGCGAACCTCATAGAAGTCACCCCTTCCCTCATCACTCCGATCCCTCATACTTCCATCTATACATACAAGGAAGCAAACAAACTGGAGAAATAACAAAAATAATGAACATTCAGAGCTCAGACTAGCTTTTATTTGGTTCTCAATGAAAACCATCAAAGCACCATGGACAGTATAGGTCTTGAATTTTCTTTCCCAGTAAAAAAAAAAAAAAAAGGCAGCTCTTCATTTCTTAGGCTCCTAAAAGGTCACTTGATTGATTTAGATTGAGAAAAACTGTCTTTGACTGCTTTATCCCTTGGCAGAGGAACTGTGCCCTTCTGTGGCTGAGGCATACTAAGTACAAGCCTAGTAGAGGCTACTGAGACATCTGTACTGTAACATTTCGCTAAGGACATGAGCTATGGGTCTGCTTCCATCAAGTCAAGGGCAACTTTCCTACTGACGTACTGACATTAGTAACAGCAGTAATGACCTGGTCTATGAATCTTCCTCAATTTAAACCACAAAACTGCTATGAGACATAAAGCAAAGCTGTACCCTGTGAGTACCCATCTAAACATCAATATAGCACAGGGGTAGAAATTTCCAATTTGTTTCCATCAGACAGGAGTGCTGGATTTATTTTTTTTTTAACCACTTCATATGCTAAATATTGGTAAAGGGCAGAGCAGGGAAGGACAGTGTTCAGCTTCCTTTTAGTTCTGCCATGCAATACAGTATCAAAGAAGCAGAAGAGAATTAAAAGCAATACTTAAAGCAGAAGAACCCCAACTTGTTAAGGAAAACTAGAAATTTGATTTTGGTAGTGTTGCTTGATATGCAAGTATTAAACAAACCAAAACCTTTCAAGATAGCCATGATGTAATTCAGAATGGAAAAATAACTTCTGATAATGTAGCCAAAATATTGGATGGAATTAACACTGTTGATAAAATTTTATTTTCAGTACTAATTTCCACTTACAAAACTTGATTAAAGTGTCTTTCCATACTGATGCCCAAACACACATGCATTCTCTTAAAAAGTCTGCTTAGTCAGAGCACACAGCAATTCAAAGCACACAGAAAGTGTCTGTCTCTTACACTCTCTCTCACACCAACAAGGTTGCGTTAGAAAAGTGAAAACACTTTTTTTAACTGATAAAACTGAAGATGACAAGAGCTATTAGACCTTAAAATAGGACACTCAATTATTTATACAGACTGCTCAGAGCACTCTAGCAAACAGTTTCAATACTTCTGAGTAATCATATACAGAGACAGTCTTTGAAGGTAGTGGCAATTACAATACTGGTAACATGGGCTGCTCTATGTATACACACATATTTCTTAAAGGAAGGCACTGCAGTGTAAACATATATATGGAGTAAATGATTCTGAACTTTCAGTCATAGACCAATTTCTGGCAAATTATTTTAAATTTCAATTTGACTTTGGTCACTGAGGAAGCAGATTTCTTACTTTGAAGATAACTAAGAGTGGTAGTCTTGACCACCAGGAATTGAAAGCTACTACACCCAGATTATGAAAATCTGCATATACATCATAATGCATCATTACAGAGTAGAAGGTAGAACACTGAGACAAAAATTCAGAGAAAGCTCATTACAAGGGTCTGTCAGAAGCAACGGYGCTTTGGCGTATGTTTGAGATGTGCAGGAGCTTCCTTACAAACCGGCAGATTGTGGTGGTGCGGGTCGTCATACCACCAACAATACCAGCGGCACTTTGTGCCCTCTGCCCCACCAGGAACCCCATGTCCGGCTTCTCATATGACCTCTGAATTGCCTACTGGGGTGAGACATGGTCTCTAGGGCTGCGGGCACAGCAGCCCACACCCCATGACAGGGTGATGACCTGGGCTGGGCTAATGGGACAGGAAAATTGGCAAAACTGCTTATACTGCTAGTGGAGCTGCAAGTTAAGACTGAAAAAAACAGCCCCTACAGTAAGCAGTTTTATCCCACTCAGGAAGCATCTGATTTGGACACCTCTCAATTTGCAGAAGGGCAAACTTTTCCTAATTACAGAAGTCAATTTTAAATCTTGGTAAAATACCAGTCATCACAATTTTGCATCGTTTGCAATGCAGTGTTCTCCTTTCCTGCAAACTGTAAGCACACAGAGTAGACAAAGCACATCAATACTATACCAGGCAAAAAAGAGTAAAAGTTGAAAACTAACAGGCGCTGGCTGAGGTTGGGCCAAGACGGTGTGGTTTCCAGCTGAAGCCAAAATGGTGTCTGCTCTTACCTGGCCACCTGCAAAAATGATAGGTGCAGAGGCAGGTTTGGGACGGTAGGGGATGGTGGCGCCTTTGGGTGGGGACTGCAGACAAAAACACAAAGCAATCAAAATGCAGAATGGAGCAGAGCTCATATTAAAAAATCACTCCTTATCTTATCACTCCTTATCTTGGTCACCTCAGACAACAAGGCATGCAGCTGACCCAGCTAAGCCCACCCCACCCTGCCCTCCACCCCAGGCCGGTTGTCCGGGCTTCGAGGGGAAGAGCTGAGGTCCTGACTGCACAGCCGAAACAGGCAGTGCTGGCACTCGTGGCTTCATTACTGCCACTGTCAGAWGAAGCTATGAAGCTTCATTAAGCATGTCAAGGTATTTCAGGAAACATGGGCACAATTTTGAAATTTGTCAATGATTTGGAAGAGTCAGGCCTGTGCTCTCGCTTTGTTAACACAGAGTACATCTGCTTATTGATCTTTCCTACACTGCTACACATCAAGGTTTCTTGTTTTACCAACTCAATTAAGTCAGCTGTTCAACTGCRAATGACCAGCCTGATCTGCCTTTTGTCTGACTGAGCTGGAAGGTTGGAGAAAAATCCTCCTGGCTTCAGCAGGAGCATAACCACGGCCTTCGTAATGCATGAAAAGGGAGTTTGTTCCCTGTAGTCCAAGGTAAGGACCCAAAGGGAAACCCCTGACTGAGGCTAACTTTCTCCTTGTAAATAGAGCAGGAGCATGTGTCTGTGAAAAAGGCTTCAAGCTGTCTGTGCAACACCTGGCAGAATGGTGCCCTGATTTCCGTGCATTAACTACAACTAAAGAAGGTAACAACAATAACACTTCCATTAATGAATAGCATATAATTAGCTATTTCATGTCAATGAAAGTGTTTGTTGCCAAATTAAATATATGCTGCAAATTAGAGCACATTCATTTTCTTAAACGTTTGAAGCAGCAAACTGTAGTTAAGCCAGTGTCTTCCTAGTGCTGCTTGCMATTTGCCTAACACTAAAATTAAGTACTTATTATGTCAGAACTGGTTATTTAAAAAGTGGCTCTACCTGTGGGAAAATAGGACTGTGTCTCTCTGATTTTGAGAAGTGATTTCTCTCATCTTCTTTAGCAAATAACTATTCCACGAATGTCACTTGGACAATAGACTACACCCGGTGTTCACAAAGCTGATAACTATTGCCATCACGTACTCCATCTCTAACAAACTAAAATTATTTTTTAATATTATCTTTCTGTTCTCTTGCATTTTTATAATGAAATTCCTTCCTCACAGTAGCCCAGCAAAAACTGAAGCAAGAGTCACCATTCCCCAGTAAAACACTGGGGATTTATTAGTTTTCATGCTTTTATTTGCATTAGGCTGTATGACATTTTGATGCATTGCATACTTCTGAACAGCCAATAGCCGTAGTGCTGTCTCAAACACTCAAATATGTCTCCCCTTTTTAAAGAATAACAGAAGAGTAGGGTGTCAGACATCATCATGAGACAGAACCCTTGACTAGACTTAGGTAAAAAAACAAATCAAATCAAACAAAACATAGAAAATTTTCCAGCAGAAAATGTGATAAAAGCAGTGATGTTTCCATGTTCCTTGTCAAAAATTATGGTTACTAGGTCAAAATATTTAATTTTGATTTGCTGAAATATTTTTTTTTTCAAACTTCTCTTCAACTTTATCAGTTGAGAAATGTACTTGCACAAAATTATGGGCAAGGGTTAAAATGCCCAGATTTTTATATAAATTAATTTTGTATCATTTAATCTAAGAGCTAAAAAACTGCCATTGAAATTCTGACTTTACGCAATGACCTGATCCTAAGGAAGCAAAAAGTAAATCTAAATTACACTAGTCAGAATTATCTCTATTTAAAACAAGACCTAGATGTTTTCTGCCCTAGTCTGAATCAGAATAAAATGCTTTTCTCTCAGAACAGGTTGCAGCTCCATGTTGTTTGACAGTGTCACGACAGCCCTGGTCTTTGATCGCTAAACCCTGCTGTGAGAGACTCTCGAACACCAGGAAGGGCACAGTCTAACAGAGTCCCCTTGAAATCCCTGCACGGGAAGGGCAGGCAGCACCCCTGGGGAGCCCAACAGGGTAAATGAAAACTAGTAACGTGTTTGAGCATCTCCCGAGTGAGAGCTGATATGCCAAGCACTCACTTACCTCCAGCATAACCACGCATATTTGTTTCACGCACTGGATAATGGCATCAGGAGTGCCCGATATAGTCACTGCACGCTCCGTCGAGTTTGGCAACATGTCCCCCGCTACCTGCACCTGGGCTCCTGTGGACTTGAGCAGAGACAAAGCAAAGAGAGCGTCACCGTCGGGCAGGCAACGGTACCTCTCAAAAGTCAGTGATTCACTGATGTGATGGAGGAGATGCACTTCTAAACTTTTTGTCTTTTCTTCGCTAGAAACGTGGTAGAGCGCGTATGTAAACTCCTGCCCAGAGAGGGTAACTGGGGTCTGGCAGGACATGGATTTGCCTGTTCAAGCCAATTTGCAAACACTCCCATCCTAGGAAGATTAGACCTCAGTAGCTGTTAATGAATCAAACTGTGACCTGAATTTCAGGACAAGCCTTTTAACCCTCTCAAAGACAGACAGTTGCAATGCGGACTAAAAAATGAAAAAGGTGAAATGAAGTACTTTTCAATAATTAAAAAAAAAAAAAAAAAAACCACAAAAAAAATGCTGTTAGGTGAAGAAGGTCTGCTAATCAAATGAGTTGCAGATAAATGGCTCTTTAATCCACTGATGGATGACTTGTATCTCTGGATGAAATTTGGGGCTGCCTTATGCTCTGGAATATCTCCGGATGGTACAGAAGCACTTTTAAATTATAATTAGTGTTGATTAAATATATGCACATCATCAACTTTTAGCTCATTAATGAATCCAAGGAGATAATGAGCCAGTTTTGTGGGGGGTTTTTTTGTTTTTTTTTTTTTTAAATTTGATCTTGGCATTAATGTATCTTAGTTAACAAAAAAAAAAAAAACAAAACAAAGAAAGAGAAAAATACATGAGGCCAAAACAATCCCTGGCATTATTTCACAAACATCCTGGAAGACCTTTTCAGTCAATAGAGAATAACCCAGGCATTTCATATTGAGTTAGCACTTTCACATATTACAAACAAAATCTATTCCTGACTGTTATTGCAATGCAATATTTTGGGCTTTTTAAAAAAAAGTATTTTCAGTAACCATTGACTTTGTGTCAGTCAGCAAGGACTTAATTTGTTTTCCTGCTGGTTACATACAACACATGTTATTCTTCTTTCCAAAGACTGATTAAATTACTGATTGCATCTTCTGTTCACTAGTGTTGTTTAAGGCCAGAATATCAATTCYTTGCTCTATAATAGGCTTTGGAATTTTACCATAATTTGATTAGTCAGTCATGCTTTTCTTTCTTTTTTTGTAATCTTATCTTGAAAATAGTACTGCAACCCTACATGTTGTTCCTGGGTACATGACTGAACACTAAAGAYCATCCCTCGTGCAATTGCTGCTCAGTGTGTTTTGTGATGATGAAATTAGACCACATCTCGAGCTGGGTGCTCCTTTTTTTTCTGTTTGATTGTATTTGCTGTTGAAGGTGCAGTTCTGGGTATCTGTACACCTAGCACAAAATACTCTGCCAAATACTGCAGTCATTTATGCATTTGCTTCCAGTGCCAATCTTGTTTATACTTTGACTTTGGTCATATGTCAGCAACGAAAAAATGAGTAATATTTTGTCCGTTACCCTTATGCTTAAGAAAATGTGCAGTGTGACTTCTCACTACATCAGCCTTATCCAAACACCTAYTTGGCCAAACACTATCCTTTTACTTCCTTGTACTAGACTAGTAGGTAATTGCTTCTGAAACTATGCTCACCAGGATAATCACTTCAGTCATTTAATGTACACAGACCAATCTCACCTTTAAAAACCTATATTCTAAAAGCACTCACTCAGTGCTCTGGATGAGGTTACCAATATTTAAAATACAATCCAAAGTATCGACAGCTGTAAAACCTAGAACTAAGCACTCACCAGCACACGGTTCACACTCACGCCTGCTCCTATTTTAACACAACTAACAAATCAGCTGGATTCCTGCTTCCTGACAGTTCTCCTGGACACCTAAGAGATCCGGAGGACCAAGAGAAATCATGTCTTGTGGGTGAGGTCACCTCCGACTGCGTGCTCTGCCTTCTCCAGCTTTGGCCTGGCTTCACTTGCTGCCTGCCAGGGTGAGAGTGTGCAGCCGGTCGGCAGGCTTTCTGACTCACCCGGACACCAACTGCTGCAAACACCAACAGTCCGGTAGCCGTGCAGAATCTGAGCCAGAAACGTCCCGTGCCTAAGGCAAACTGAACACCTTCCTTCCACCCAGGAAATGCACTTCAACACACAAGTATCTTCTCCCATCTATACAAAGTTCTCCGACAAAGCTTTTTTGGGATTAAAGAAAAAAAGAGAGAGGGTCTCCTATGACCCTAACATCTGCATAGAAATAATGTTTTCTTCCCCTCAGTGTTATCAAGTGACTCCTTTCTYCCACATCTCAAAAGCTGGTTTGACAATAAGGACTGCTGAGAGGCATAGCTCCCGGACTCTTCGATGAGAAATAAAGTAACAGCATTCCAAGAAAAAAAATCTGATTTGTAATTGCCTTTTATTTACAGGTCTCAGTAAGCACAGAGACCCTGTCAAATGGCAGGGCTCTGAATTGTTTTTCTGYGAGTTTACAGCAGACAACCTATGCATGTTTTCATGAACACAGTTTACAAAGCAAGAGGCACATGGGGGAACAACATGTTGTTCGCTTGGCAACAAAAACTCTGAAACAGCTTTTGGCAGCTCTGTCAGCTAATGGAAGTGGTACACGCTATTTTTACTTCCCTGTATGCAAGGAGAGAAAAGACCCTTTCAGAAGCGACCAAATCCTGAAAGGTGAAGATAAGCCTTCAGAGGGAACTTTGTTAAAAAAACTCCTGGGACAATCACATTGGAATCAAAATGAAATAATTTGGAAGAACTTGAAAGTCAACAGGATGAGACCCTTAACTGTCCTCTATCATCACCTTTTCTTCCAAGGCTACCATAAACTAATATTTCAYAGCAAACGCTGGATATAAAATTTTGATCAAAGGATTTTCCACTCCTTTTTGACATTTGATCAAATTTTCTTTGATAGAAAAATATCCGTTAACTTTTTTTCACATTTGAAATGAAACGTAAAAGTTCACTGAAACCTACTGTCTCGAATCTACATTTTAGATAAAAAAAGGAAATTTCACTTTTGTAAAGCCTGTCAAAAGCTTCTGTTTTGACATAGTCAAATGAAAAAAAAAGATCAGCATGTTATCTTGATATTCAACACCTTATCCCATGCTGGAATGAATACAAATTTAGAAGGAGTACTGTCACTTTCTCCTGAATAAAAATCCATTTTTCTGAAATGTCCTATTCAGATTTTCTCCACATAACTGAGCATTTACCTAGTTTTCTTGCTTAACTGATCACAAACATTGGATTCTTGGCTTGGCATGTGCTATATTGTTACAGTCATGCATGGAAGAATTAAAACTGGCACCATACGATAATTTTTGCATTTTCTGGTTAAAGGAAAAAGTGGCTGCTAGCACAGCACATTGAATGAATACCTTTAGATAAAGTCTGGATTAAAAAAAGTCAGTATGGGTTTGGAATACATGAAATCAGATCGCCTGTGGCACAGTGAGGTTAGGGAGAAACGGGAAAAGGGTATGAAAATAATTTTTTTCTAAAAAGTAGATCAAGCCCCAGTGCTACTTGGGCCTTTCTCTGGCTGCAAGGGTGGTAACTAATTTGGAAACGGCTGCAACGCTCCAACACGGGATCACCTGAGTATTGCTGGGGAGGGGTCTGTGCCTGAAGAGAAACTGGATGAGCCGTTTCTGTTGCTAAACTGTTGCTTTGCTGAATTGTGCATCAGAGACTAATATGTCGTAAAGCTGTTTCTTTATTTCACCCATGGTCTTTAGCTGCAAGGAAGGTAGAAGGGAACAGCTGTGCTGGACCCCTGCTTCCCCCAGAGCAAGGCTTTTCCAGGCTTTTCACTCAGCACATGCTCACGTTCGTGCGATGAGCAAAGTGCAGCGGCCAGTGGTGGCAGGGCACGCTGCGGTAGGATGCCAAGCTAGCCAGTGTTCCCGGCAGACAGCCTGAGACTTACCTCCCTGATTTCTTTGATTTTGGAACCTCCTTTTCCTATAAGGGATCCACACTGACTTGCCGGAACGACGAGCCGCAGTGTTACAGGTGGTTTGCTTGTCACTGTGCTGTTTGTCATTGAAGCGTTTATGTCCTGTAATCACAACGTCAGTAAGAATTAGTGGAGGATTTGTCATTCCTGGTAAGCACTGAAGGGCTCAGAGCAAATGCCTGAGCTGTTCGTGGAGACCTGGGGAGCGTGAAATCTGTCACGGTTTGTTTCTGTTGCAGGTTTCTGTTGTTCCGTCTCTGCCAGTGATACGCCGTAAGCACAWACTCACAAGCAGCTTGTGCCAGAGGAACCCTTCCTTTTGCTGCCTGGTGTTGCAGGTCCACACTGCGGGACCAGAGGACAGTCTCTGAGGCAAGATTAGGAGGAGGAGGTGGTATCTGTCATTAGACCAGCCAAAGCAGATAGAAAAGGCAAAGAGGCTTTTGAATTCACAGGCCCCCAAATCCTGATTTGGTCTCTTTTCCACCATCTCAATTAGAACACTTCTACTGAACAGTATGTCTTTACATTTCACTCAATTTCTTGTCAGGTTTGATACAAGGAAAAAAGGTTAAAAAAGGGAATGACAGAGAATCTGTGAATAATCTGAAGCAGAGAAAATCAGATTATTTTGATAAATATTTTGCTGCCCCCCAGGTTTAATTTCTCTTTTGTAGCAGATCCATAAGTATTTGTAGTGTTACATAGTTTCCAAAATCTTTTTCATCACAGCTATGTAACCAGAGTACAAAGAGCTCAGCAGAACAGCAGTTAGCTGTATCCAGGTAATGTAACCTGTATCCGTGTATCTCATTATCCAATGAGACTACACTGCAGGTTTTCAAGAGCATTTCAATATACTACTTGTTGCAAGGTTTACATTGCTTTAAATATATTTTGCTAGTTCAAAATCTTCTAGGCAAGACAAAACAATCCCTCTAATGTCTTCATCACAGAGGAAAAGATAAAGCTTATCTTCCCACTGATCGATGGGATGCTGTTGAGAGCACTTAGGATCACAAAAAAAAGCCACAAGCTGCTTAGCACCTGTCCAACAACTCATGAGAATCTCGATGTGGTTTTCTAACACTAGCCGCGAGCTGAAAAGAGCATCTCATCCATCTGTGAGGTGGCATGGCACAGCTATTACACCCTTCACAGAAATGCTACCCAAAAGATTAGGACAGGAATGACAGAAACCACGCATTTCATATTAATTTAACTCACTTATGACACAACAAGAGTTCCAGCAGACAGAACTGATGTGTTTCCCTACATTTTTGCTTATCAAGACTGCCACTGGTTAAAAAACCAAAAAGAAGTGCCTATACTGTATGATCAGGACCCCAAATTGAAAAAAAAAAGAAGTACTTTAAAAAACTCTGCATGCCTTGTTGAACCAGTGTGGGAGCTCAGTGACACCAGCACTGATTCCTGCAGTACCTCTGCATTTGTGATGGCAGCATTCTTCTGTCCAAGAAATGGCTCAGTGTGACCTTGCTAAGCTTAAAAGAGAAGAAAAAAAATCTTGAACGGAATGAGGCATTGCTGCATGCCACAAGACAGCTATCAAACCATTCATCTGCCAGCCAGTAACTCACATTTTGTTTAGTGCCTGTGTCAGTGAGAAATTCCAATCCAAAACAAAGCGAGAGGGATAACGGAATTTTGCAGCACCCATGTATATGAAATAAAGGGCAAGTCATGCCAATTTTTCAGCTGGAAGATGCCATCTCACTATATCACGTTTGTGTCAGGTGGAGGCACACGATCATCCAGATGTAGGTAAATAACCCTCTTCAGCCACCCAGCATGACCCTGATAATGTCTCCCACTTCCATATCATATGTGGCCTGACCTCAAAGCCTTCACTGCACTTACTGCCTTCAAAAGCACTTCACAAAAACTGGACACCACTATTCTCTTTATTTTCTCCTCATCATTTAAAAAGAGCAAAATCTAATCATGCAGGCTCAGCAGCGTGGAGTGCATAAAGGAGTTAGTTCAGCTGAAAAAGACAACAAAAGAGAAATGAGCAGAAAAAAATCCCCTCCAGAACTGCAGGCTCACAAGTAGGGCTGGCTGGAGACTTTCTCACAGAACAGTCGTCTTTCAAACTGGGAGATTCCTATTTCCTTAACCTCTAACTTTCTGTGGCACTGCATCCATTTCCTCAGGGCTCTGGCAGACACTAGAGTGGGACCTTGTATGGCTTTCTGCGCGCTTGGCTGGGCTGCTCCTCAGCCAGGACGGGCTAACTGGGAGCCTGGAAGTTGTGGAAGAGCCAGCTCCCAGTGTTGAAGCCTTGCAGCATCCCTAACTCCTGGCATCCCAGAGTCACAGTTTCTAAGGCTTCCCAAGGCAAGCAAACCTGGCAGCTCAGAAATCTACCARACCTCCTGGGAAAAACATATCAAAATTCTTCTTTACTGGTTTCTAAATGAAACCTTAAACCTGCCAATTTCCACAGCAAGTATAATGAGTTTGTGAGGTGGCTCCTCACTTGGTAATGATTACCACAGGATTTACCTTAGCTGTAGCAGCAGGAGTTAGTATTTGTCAAAAAGGCATCATCTCAATTGCTTTTATCACCTTGCCTTTCTCTCCTCCTTATTCCTAGAGCCGAGCAAGTTCTTCATAAATGTTTGCAAATGAACAAGGATTCCGCCAAACTTTTTCTTCTTTATATGGAGAAGGTCTGACCACTAGCTCTGCCTGCTGTTTTTTCCAGCACTTAGCTACCATGTGCTTCCAGTGGATTGTGCATATTTATACGCAAAACCAGAGCTGCCCCACTCACCACTGAACTTACAGCTGCATTTCTTGGATCTCAGCCTCCAGGTGTGGAAATCACTGCTCTAAAATGTCCTTTCTTGCAACTCCAGTGGTCTGCCTGGGTTAGTGCCATTTTTTAACTACTCTCTTCTTCCTCTGCAGTGAATACTTTAGTTGTTTATGTAATTACCTACCTAGCTTGTAAACTAATCATCAGGCTGCTAGAAAATTAACTTTTATTAGGAAGGTTGTCAAAGCAGAGTGATACAAGGCTGCAGAGCAACTGCACAGAGAACACTCCTCTAGATCTTTCTTTTTTTCTATCTATCTGATACAGTTTGAGATTTTTGCTAACATTACAAAAGCATTCCAGGGCTTCCATGTCTTCTTAGACCTGCTTATCCACAGCTGTACAGCTGTAGGGTTGAAATTAAGGGTTCAAGGGCTTCATGTGGGCATACATAACAAATACCAAAAAATTCCTCAAACCGTCAGTCTCACACATGCATCTTTTTTGTTCTGTTTGAAGGTAGCTGCGATAACCAGAGCTGGGCCAGGTACTGTCTGCTCTGGGATTTTCAGTTTTTCAAGTGGCTGAAGAAATCTCCAGCAAAAAGGTATGCATGAAAAATAACATTTGGTAGCTAGCTCATTTGTAATTCCTGAAACAGTACTTTGTTTTGCCCCCAAAGTGTTATAGTTACCTCATTTTATTGACAGAAGTAATTAGAGGAAACCTAACTGATTATATGAGACATTTTTCTTTACCACTGTTCTTTTAAATATACCAGAAGCCAATTATATTAAAACTAAATACAGATATTTCAGAATATAACTGCAGTACCTTATCTGCGGGGAGTGCCTATACCCCTTTGCTAATATCCACATGAAGAGTCGAGACTACCCTCTAAAATCTACAAGGGTAAATATGCATAAAATCCAGTCAGATGCCTGAATTTCAGATTTCTTTGCCTATTGCTAGCTACAGCACTTTCAAAGACAACATTGTGTTGGGTGGTGCGGTGGGGATCAGATGTTGTGCAGTGTTCGATGTTTTGATGAGAAATGCAGCGTTATTTCCACTAGATACTTGTTTTGGTGAGAACTGGCAGGGGTTACCTCTGTTAATGATTCCCTCAGCATTTTTCAGGATAAGGCCTTAAGCAGAGCATGTTTTTCATGTAAAGAGGAGAGAGACTGGTCTCTCCAGTTCTCCGTGGATTGGAGGGTATGGTACCRTACATGAAGCTGCCTGTTCAACTAGAAGAAACAGGGATTGGTACAAGATGGGTAGGAGATAAAGCTGAGAAGGAGATGACAACAGGTGGTTTTAAAATTGGGCTGGAGATAATTACTTGTGTGGTTCTGCAGGATTCAACCTCAGAATTATTATTATCTCCTTAATAACTGGTAAGGGAAAAAAATCAGCATTCTTATAAAATATACCATGCCACAAAACCAGGGTACTTTATCAACATGTTGAAAGATTGGAATATCACACAGGAAGATCTGAAAACCCATGAATGATTGGGGAAATATAAATGGGAATAACACTTGCAGTAAAAAAAAAGGGTCATTTGTCTGGGGGCTGACAGGAATGTCTGCCGAGACCGAAGAAGTTCCCCCTGAAAACACCTGAGTGGGAGCTGGGGATACCTGCCAGGCACAGCAGAGTGCAGAACATTATACTAGCAGGAGGTGAGGCATTCCCAGCAGTGGTAGAGATATATTAGCATGATAGCCAGGACAGGGGACTGTTAGTGCCATGAAATCAAGCCCTTGTGGAACTTCATTTGCAACCTGTCCACAATTAACACATACATTTAATACAAATTGTAATTGGGAAAAGGTAGAAAGGGACTACTAGAGTCACAAGAGGGGTGGAGAATGCATCCCCTGGAACACTGAGCTTGGCGCACTTATTCTGGCAAAAGCAAGGGTGTGAGGGGATAAAAATATGTCTAAGAGGGGAATCTTCAGGGATGGAAAGGCAAGAATTGTTTAAACTAAAGGCCAGTGCTGGCACAGGAACAAAGCCGCATAAACTGCTTGTGAATAAATTTAGGTGAGGAGTGAAAGGAAGGTAACTAATTATCAGAGAACTGAGGTTGTGGACCCAACATCAGGAACTGGAAAAAAAATCTAACTAGTTTTTGATCATGCTATGAAGATTGCAAGACATACTGCTTATGCTGGAAGACAACTGCAGCCAATGACCCACAATCTCTCTTTTAGTCCTGTTACTCTAAATGTGAACAATCACCTTGGGTAAATAAAGGCACACGCTGGCATTTCCCATCAGTGCTGGCATTTCCCATTGCTACGGGGAGATGTGGAGACTAACCTCACTGACTTGGAGAAACAAGTACTCTTAAGAAAGGGATTCAAATCCCTCTAGTTTAATCACTGATGGACAGACACAGCCCCTTTCTCCTGCTGCAGGTGATTCAGTCCACCTATCTGCAGGCTCTTCTTTTAGCAGAAGGTAAATTGCCTTCTGCAGGGGTCTCCATCTCTCCACAGAGGACAGGAGAGACACCTGGACTGGATGTCTGATTTTCAAAAGCAGAGGGAGTTAAATCCTCTCCTGAGTGACCAAGGTTCATGTTCTGTAGCCTGCTGCCTTTTCTGTGAGGTTTCCCATTAAGTGGCGACCACATCTAATTGTAGTTGGTCCATGAAACTTGAGGAGATCCCAGCACTTCAGGTACATATCTGCACAGAATGGTAATTCTACAGTAAAGTGAGCACTCTCTTGCCTCACTTACTCTTAGTGCCTATTTTTTTAAATTAATTTTAAAAGCCAAGCTTTAAATATGGTAATTGGTAATCATACAGTTTGTTTTTAAAATAAAAATTTTCTAGTTGAATGAATTATATATTCATTTTGACGTATATAAAATTTACATCAATATGAAATGGAATCATATAAAAACAGAGCTAAAAGCTAGGCAATTATTCTTTTCAAATCAAACCCACAATGGGACCAGAAATTTTCCAAGACATTTTTCCTACCATTAGTGCACATTACTAGAAGCAATTGCTTTTCCCTGAAGCCTCCAAAAAGCAAAAGAAATGATCAAACAGCTTGTAAATTGACCCATTATTTTTCCTCAGCATTACTGCCAAAAGCATTTATAAAAATACAACCACTTTCATTGCTATTAAATAGAACATTAAACAAATCATATTTAACATTAAAGCAAACATGAGAAAATTCAAACAATGTTTGTATTTCAACTTGAAGAGAGAAAAAAACGTATTTTATTTGCTTACCTCTTCAAATTTTAGTGCAATCATAGAAAAAGCTTTAAAAATTGCATCTGTTGGGCCTGTTATTGTCACAATTCTCTCTGGACAGGAGCCTTCTGAAATATTGATTCGAGCACCACTCTGTTAAAAAGAACAAATATTTTTCAAATTTATACTTCCCAGGGGGCAAACTAAGCAGGATTAGGGATATAGTTTGGGAATGCATATCTTGAGGCATCTAATTCACTCCCCTACAACTGCAGCCCCAACATCATATAATTTCAGCATAAACTGATCACACTCCAAAAATTCATCTGACTGCGGGAAGCCGGATTCTGTCTGGGTAAATACTTATACAGCCTTCATCACAGTATGCAAATAGCGCCTCTGTAACTCAAAGTTGCAAATAACTGCATAATCAAGTCTTTTTTCCCTTCCCTTTTGCAGGGTTAACCTTAAGGAGGACTGGAGCTGCAGAATTTCAGACGAGGTTGTTGTCTCCAGGGAGCATCAGCATCTCCCAGGAAAGACGCACCTCTCTGGTTTGGAGACCCAAAGGCAGGGCTCGATCTGTCTAGCTGGGGCATTGCTTTGCACTGCAGAGAAGGTTCCTTATAGATGTGTCTCATGTGAAGGAAGTCGATTAATATGTACTGAACAACCCCTTAATGGAGTGGTGGTAGGACAGGCAACAGTAACGGTGTTATCTCCTTAAGGCAAAGAGCCTGTTGGAAGAAGTTAGAAAACCCTAAGTCTTGGAGACAAGCCAGCATGGCTCTCAGGTATACTTAGTCCCCTTTATGCCACTGTGGCAGTCCAGAGAAAACCCCTAAACTAGATGTAAATATATTTAAGAGGATCCTGGTGTAGACAATGATCAAAGCCGGTTCAGTAAGACCCACCCTATGCTTCCCCTGGGGTTTCAGGCATGGAAATGTGTTAATGCAGTCTAACAAGTCGCTGGAGCCTCAACTCATCCACAGGCACTGACCTTCTCGAGGATCTGGGCCTGTAGCAAATGTGGGATAATCGGGGTTAATTTGGCCCTTTGCCTTCAGGGCTCCCGTGAATCAGCCGACGTGCTGTGTGTCTGAGCCCTTATTTACGTGCATACTGCTGCTCAGCAGCAAGATATCTCATCTCCCTACATGACAGCAACCAAACACAACAACAACCAAAAAAACCCCAACGCTCCTGATACAAAACCCTTGCTGCCACAGACGCGGCCGGCAGGCATGCTCAGCGTTCACAGGGCAGCAGACACTTTTTCCGACAGGCCAACCTGAGTGGGACTTGCCCTCACCAAACGCCAGCACGGGGTCAGGACGGAGGTCAGGGCCCGGGGCTCGTTCAGGCGGGTGGCAACGTCCGGCCGCTGCCGGCAGAGGGGAACCCGGTGCGGTGGGACTCAGCCCGGCAGGGAGGGCGCCAGGTGCCATGCCGGCCAGAGGGCAGGCCTGCCCGTCCCGCCAAGCACGGCTCTTCCTTGGAAACCGGGCCCCTGGGAGCGTGTCTGAAAGATCGCTCCACCGTGGATCGGCGGCAGCCAAAATTCACAGATGTTACTCCTCTGATAGACGACCAGACAAAGCAGAGCTACGGCAATTAAAATGTTTTGTGGCGGTTTCCATATTTGTGTAGGAAGTTAAGGGCACAGAACCGAGGTTTTTGTACTTTTTTTCTTTAGGCCTGAATTTGTCTCTGACACTCTTGCTCTGACAGAGCAAGACAAAGTTGCATTTCATTCCATAAAGATGACATGCAACTTGCCACATCTGTCAGGAAAGTCAAAATAAAGTTGTGTTTTGCTCTTAAAGAAGTACTGTAGGAGTTATTTAAAAGAAGGACTGACTTATCACCACATGGAGACATAGCCTCTTAGTTCTATGCTGATATAAAGATGCATATAATTCGTTAAAAAAACCAAACAACCAAATAAAGCCTCTTGTGACCACATGTACGTGACAGTAGGTTTTCAGGAGTGGAAGAAGAACATTTGTTATTTATCTTGAAAAACTAACCAGGGATCGTAACTCTTCTCTAAGATGTTTAACTCAGAAGTCAGGAGCACTCTCTGGTGATGGCTTCCCTTTTGTGCCTGCAATTTATACCCAAAGATATCTGCCCACGATCATAATTAATAATTAAACTACAATGTGTTTAATCAACTGGCAGGACTACCTAGTATATTGGAAACATTTTTTTCCCAGTATTTTTTTTTAAGTCTTAGCAAATGTGCTTATGTGTGAAAACATGGGTGAAAGCACTTATCATCAAAAAAGGAGCTCTGAACTCAGTCAGCCTGACAGTGAACTCCCTATTGTGTATATTTAAAGATGTATATCAGCAATTTTCTTTACTACAAATACTTTAAGATTTCCCTGCCACTGACCTTCTGTCAGTGTATAAAACAACAAAGCAGCTGAYGTAGCAATGTACTGAAGATTTACCAGAACCAAATTGACTTTTCTCGAGGCATCCTCTATACGCTTTGCACTCCTAAAGATTTAAACAGTAGGATTTGTCTTTTGAGTTATGCTTTTAGCATTTGCTTGAAAGAAGGAAAGTCACATGGATCTCCAGGTAAGATGTGCTGCCTTGCAGGACAAGTGTGGGTCTGTAACCTCCACCTGGGCACAATCCTCTGAAGACAGTGCAGCTTGCTGTGCGGCAGGGAAAGACACTGGGGAGACTGAGGTTTATGCAGTGCCATGTTTTAGTTAGACTTTTTGYGTTTACAAAGGTTTACAACCTTTTCAAAGGATGTGAATGGCGGGTGTGCAGATCTACCCTGTCCAYATCCTACTCACAGCTGCAAAACTACGAAAAGTTAAGGGTTTGCCAAGACATGGCAGAGGGATACTTTGGCTTATTCAAGTCTGGCTCCAGCTCTGCTGAAGCTTGTGTCTACCCTCAAACTTTATGTAGCATCAGTCTAATGCTTGGTTTCAGATTTTGGAAGCTCTCTACCAGGAGGCCAAGCCACGTGCAGGACCGATGTTGGTATGCTAAAGAAAGATACAGTGGTTTTGATGCACAGAATCACGCTGGCTAAGCTGTTCCTGAGATAAGACAGCAGCAGGCATATTGCTATGGGAATGAAAGACTCCAGACTGCTGTGGCGATAAGGAGGTTACATTAACAACAACGTGTAATTTAGGCCAGCACACTTATACACCACCACTTGCAAAGAATGGTGATGTTAAATTAACTGCCCACTTGATGGCAGTATCGGTCTGCACACGCTGAATTTCCCTGTTCTCCGCGCTGAAAAGAAAGGCAAGTAAAGACATCAAGGCTTGTCTTACCTCCTCCCTCATCTTCTTAACTGTCTCACCTTTCTGTTAAAGAAACAGAAAAAAAGTTAGCTTGGGCTGATGAAGTGAACCGATATACAATATTTTGACATGAAAATAAAGAGAGAAAGTAATTTCCTGACCTTTCCGATAATGCTTCCAACCTCCTGAAACAGAAAAAAAAGACACTGTGAATGATCGATTCACTACAGGTTCTAAGCTTCTTCCTGCTCCTAAGCTACTTCACTGTCACTTATTTCAAACCTGCAATGTGAAGCATAATCCCCTTCCATTGTTGCTGTATACAAATATGTCATGTTAGATACAAAGGGGCGGACTAAAAATGCAGCTTTGCAACTTACTGATTGTGCAAGAAAAATACCTTTAACAGAAACTGATCTTGCGGTTACAGACCAATTCTGCTACTATAAACACAGATAAACCCCTATCAGGTAATGAAAAGTTCAAAAATAATAGAACTGCACAACCTGCTAGAGAAAATGGGATATAATACAAGCATCAAAATAAGTGCTGATCTCTCTGAGGGCAGGCATTTACCCTCTTTACACCATGTAATAGTTAGAGATGAATTTCCATGCTACCAAGTGTTATTGCATAAACACCTGCTGGGCTGTCTTAATCTCCCTATTAAGCACTTACAGAACAATAATTGCTAATCGCTTTTYAGGGATTTGGGAATTGCTACTGGGCTCCCACAACCTTCCATGAAGGGACAGAAAATACTAAGAAATGTCAGTGTGAACGTACAATAGGGGAACAACTTGGCAGTTCTGGCAACATCCCAAGGGTTAAAAACTTGGTGCATAAAACCAACAGGTAGCAAAAATGAAGCTAATAATTCTAAAATGAATAGTCTGGACATGTTACACAAATCACTCAGGTGTGACATCAGACTGGAAATCATCTGATGGAGAGG
The DNA here is from genome assembly GCA_030449065.1 of Oceanodroma leucorhoa. Lineage (NCBI taxonomy): Eukaryota > Metazoa > Chordata > Aves > Procellariiformes > Oceanodroma > Oceanodroma leucorhoa. Next base: position 702,172 of record JASVER010000049.1, on the reverse strand, counting down.
AGACCAGCTGAAGGAAAACTGGTCTCCTATACTCAGACTGTGAAATCTACTTCAACGGTTAAAGGCTGTCTCACATGGCTGATCTGTCCCAGACATGATATACAGTTTCCCCTTCCTCTCGCAGTCTGTATAAGTCTGAGCCATCCTGAAACACCGTCCAAAGAGTAAGATTTAAGTAATTGTCCTCCATTGCTCTATCCAATGATGGACTCATGATAAAGTGGTACTAACTTCACCCTGCATAGAGGACTACCTGCAGTCACCTTGAGAGAGTTATTTCTCACCAGAATGTTATTTATAACCTCATAATATGAAACTGCTTGTGCTTGCACCTCCTCACATCCCGCTCACAAGATGTAAAGACTTTTCAGTGAGAAGAAGACCTATCTCAATGAAGAACTTTGGCATATGGTTTCTTTGCACTCTCTGCAAGTCTGCAGATAACACCGGACTGGGGGGAACAGTCAATACACTGCTGGACAAGGCTGCTATTTGGAGTGTCCTAGAGAGGCTGGAGAAATAGGCTGAGAGAAACCTCAGGGAGTACAATGAAGTCAAATGAAAAGTCCCATGTCTGGGATGGAACAAGCCCATGCAGCAGGACAAGCTGGGCAGAAACTTGCTACATACAAGCTGGCTTTGCAGAAAAAGTCCTAAGGGTCCCAATGCACAACTCCAACATGAGTACATGAGTGCATCAGCAGTGCATCCCTGAGCAACCAAATGCTGGGCTGTATTAGCAAGAGTGTAACCAGCAGGCTGGGGCAAATGATTCTTGCCTTCTCCTTGTGTTTGTGAGACCATGCCTGGAGGATTGTGTCCTGTTTTGGGCTCCTAGTACAAGACAGACAAGGACACACTGAAGTGAATCCAGTGCAGGGCCAACAAGATGGTCAGGGGCCCAGAGCGCAGGACACATGAGGAGAGGCTGAGAGAACTGCGTTTGTTCACCCTTAGGAAGAGAAGACTTGGGGGGATCTTATTGTGATATATAATAGGGAAAGCAAGTTGCAACATCAAATTCCTACTCAATATGAGGAAAATAATTTTTACCATGGGGATGGCTGGGCATTGGAACAGGCACCTAGAGAAGCTGTGGAGTCTCCATCCTTGAAGATGTCCAAACCCAGCCTAGGCAAGACCCTGAGCAACCTGCTCCAATGGGATCTGCTTGATTCAGGAGGTCAGACTGGAGACCTTTGGCAGTCCCTTCCAACCTCCATGGGACTGTGATTCTTCAAGCATGGCTTTATACTCACTGAAGTCAGTGCCTAATGAGCCACAAAGTTCCTCAACCCAGTGAGGTCCCTTCTCCGGTTTATTTTCAAACTTTAATTTTTTCCCTTTTTTATTTCCCTTCCTACTTCTCTTCCAACATGGGATTCTGCTCTCTTGTACATGCTGACCAGAGAACAGATATTGTCCAGACAGGCATTGCAAATCTTCCAGAGCTATCTGCTTTGCAAACCTACAGTTCTGCTGGCTGATGTACAGTAGACCTTTATACATCACACAGCTGTGCGACTGTTCTTGCTAAAGCTTCCTATGTCCACCTGGGACTGTGAGATGTCTGTACATCTGCATATACAATGCAAAGAAGCAGCTTTGTGAGAAGAGGAATGAATGAAGTGGACTGGCTGCAGTTTTGTGTCTTGTGACCAAATTATCCTGTGTCTCTTAATATGTGGGTTTAGGTCACACCTTTTCCCATGGCTGAGACAGCCGTACCAGCATGCTGTGTAGTCTCTCTAATGAGGTGCAGCTTTTTTGTTAGCAGTGACACAGATTTGGGACACCCATTCCACAAAATTTTTAAGATCTTACTATTTTTTTTATATTATCATTGTAACTCTGCCAACCTGCCTGTAACTATTGAATGGAATTAAACAATACAGGGAGTAAGACTCTCAATGATGATAAGCCTTGGGAACCCTTCATGTCTGGTAGTTCCTATCTGCCCACTCAGCACATTCAGCAGTTTTACCTTGAAAACTTTTTCCATTCTTCTTAGTTCCAGCTTTCAGAAATAATTTCTTTCATAAGACAGATTCCTAGGAGGTAGAAGGACTTTTTGCTATGGGTGAGCGTATTGTGTTTCAATTGCTACGGGCAAGCAATCGTATTTCAGTCCGTGGTATAATTTCAGTTTTTGTATATCTGAAGTTTCATTAGAAGCTGTAGGCTTGGTCTTGAACCTGCAAGGCTCTGCCAGTATACACTTAGTATGAAATTTGTCCCAATCCATTTGATCATCCTGGGTCTTAATGACAGATGCTGTTCTTCCAGAAATGTGTGGATGGGTCATGGCTAATAAGTACAAAGATATCTTCCTTGGAAACAGGAAAAGATACTTTCCAAAAGATACTTGGAAATAGAAAAGCAATATACTGTTTGTAGCTCTACTAAAAAAGAAGGCCCCTTTTCAAACAAGGAAATTGGGAGCGTTTAAACAAGCAGAGTAGAGCATAAAATATTAGGATTCTCAAGCTGCTTGTTCCACTAAAGTCTGTGGGAGTTTTGCTATTGATTTCAGTGGGGACAGGAATTCTACCTGACTGATCACCACCTTGTTATTACCAAAGAGTACAAGCTGCCGAAGAGCTGAGCGAATGAACAGTGTGAATCCCACTGAGAAAAAATATTTCAATGAGACTGGTGACCAGTTCCTTGCAACATGCTAGCAAACGTCACTGTAATGCTATGGAGTACTTCAAACCATCCCCTCCTTAAAGAGTGAATTTAAAGCTTATTCTATAAGGAGGCAGTCTCACAACATCCAAGGAAAAGCAACCTCTCCCCCTGCACTGGGAGCTGGGATTCTGCTTGGAAATGTGAGGGAAGGGTGCAGGGGGAGAGAGAAACATTAACTTCACATGGATATTCCTAATTTTTCCAGAATTTTTGATCCATACAAATTACTAAAAAAAAAATAAACATCTAGAACGGTTCTAAACGGGTCACTTAAGACTTTTTTGAGGCCTTAGCTGTTTCTAGGAAAGCTCCCATAAGTACTGGTGACAACAGATCATCTCTTTAATTATGATAAGAAATGTACTTCAGCCACAGATTAAACCAGAAGATGCTTTACACCTCATTCCCCAAACTACCAATACTACTTCATCAAACCTTTAATGTTTCTTTATACAGTCCAATATTTGTTTCATATAGATACTTATATCACCCTGAATTATGCTTAGTGCTTAATGAGATACCTAACATTATTTTTATGACACTCAAGTTTTATCAATATTTCTAGCCAAGGTTACTTTGAGGGCTTTATCTTCTTTAGAAAATGTTTCTAAATCTGCCAGACACCAAACTGTGCTGTAGTTAACTGCATAAGACTGAAGGGATGGGATGTCTGTCACCTACATTAGTTCATTAAAAGTTAGGAGTCTACTGTCAGCCAGGCATACAGCCTTCTCTGCAGTCCAGGGAGAGAGGTAATGGAGGCTGTTTTGTTCCTAAAAGCGGAGGAAAGAAGCGTACTCCCAGGGTTTTGTCTTTCTCCACCTGCAGTAGAAGCAGCCTAGACTGACACTAGCATACCTGAAGTTTGGTGAAAGGAATCCTACAGTTGATGTCAAATTCAGCCTCAGTGCAGGTCAGACAGCAGTTTGTCCTAGAAAATAATTGCCTACTAGAATATACTAATAACTCTTGAACTATTTGCCGTTTTCCAGTGCTCAATAATATAAGCTAAAGGTAAGTATTTATGATCAACTTCAGATTGATTTATTGACTAACCATCTACACATAAACACAGTGGGAAAATAAGTTATATGATAACAATTACTGGGTTTCATATAATCACATTTCAACAGCTGACTGAAAAGCAGTACACAAAAAAAAAAGAAGTTATGAATGGGGGAACTAAAGCTCAGAGGGAGAAAGACAGGTCCAAGGCAACCCGGCAGACTGATGCCAGAGATAAAAGTACGACCCAAGCTCCTTAGCCTCAACATATAAACACCCACCTGTCAGAAGCAGATATGCCACAGCAACGGTGCTGGATGAATAGATGCCTCCTAAAAGCTGCAAGTACGTGCATGCCTACATCTACTGATACATATGCGTACACACACACACACACTTCTATATTTATGTGCGAAGTCAATATATACATACAGGCACCAAAGAGAGAGATACAAACTTCCCTTTGAGAAATGACAGCAATTTGGGGTGCCTATCTCGAGATTCATCAAAGGGGCCTGAGTTTCAGATTGTGCAGAGTACCCAGCCCAGGTAATGCCTTCCAAAGGGCGCATCTCCAAGTGGCAGTATCTCAAGCAGGACAGACTCACACTTGGGATCCAACAGTGTCACTTTGGAAAACCCCAGGAAAATTTGAAATGTACATGCTAATTTCAGACAGCCTGAAAATAATTCTTTAGCCTGGGGAGGCTGAGTTGATTTATGTCTATGATTCTCTTTAGTATGCCATTTCTAATAAAATAGATAAAACGACAAGAGATGAACCTCATCAATAAGCACTGGAAGACTGCTCAGTACCAGTAAAGTATATCGCTAGCCAACCACCCAATTAATTGCAGATAACTTGAGGAAAGGCAATGGTAAAAAGAGAGGATGCTTGCTTTCATGCTGAAATGCAGCATATAATATTATTTGCACATCTTGTTCACAAGAATGGGATGAGGGGTGGGCCCATCACAGAGCAGAAAGCTATTTCTGCAGTTCTTGTGGTCACCTGAGGGCAAGGCAGCACCAGTAGAACAAAAGGTGGCAGCAGAAAAGTCTGTGAGCCAAGGCTTTTGCAGGGCTCTTGATGGTGCAAATGACTAAACAGAGATATAAAATAGGCTGTAGGAGAAAGCTATTTCCTAATCAATTATCTGGTGTGCCTTTTGAATAATAAGAGAAAGAAATTAGTCATGTTAAGAAAACAAGAGGCTGAACAAATGGTAACAAACCTTGGTATAAAGATTAACCTTCAATCTGTAAACAAAATGTGTGAAATTCCATCATTTTTCTAAGTGTGAGGCTAGTTTAATAATTACTGTGGCACAAGAAATCAAAACAAAACAGCTAGCTGTTCCAAGACCATATAAAAGCATAGGTCTTGCTCTATTACCACGGGGCATGCAGCTTCTATTATCAGCACTACAGGGCGAATGGAACACTAACCTCACAGGAGCCCTGAGATAAAGCCACGTCTAGAAGGAAAACACGTTTAAGAAATAATATAAGAATATATTTTTTCACTCCAAAGCATCTGACAAAGCACAGGCCACATCCTAAAGCCTGCAATTCGTTCAGGCAATGCTTTGATTGCCTATGTCTACCCTCTTTCTATGAGCAAGGATAAAGTAGAACCACTAGGTCTGGACTCTACAAACAAAAAAGCCTGCTAGAAAAGCATTGAAAGGAAAGAAATACAGCCTTCCACGGTGCGGAAGCATATCCACCATGAGACAAGGAGGGATCCTGGCAACAGCAAACAACATCTGCGCTGATAAAGTTTTCTAGACCAGCACCAGTTGTCTTTCTCCCATCCATAAAGAGGCATAACATAACCCAACTCTCTCTCTTCGCTTTGCTCTGAGGACAGAGTTGCCAATACTTGTATAAATTCATGAAGATCCTTGCATGGAAGACCCCAGGTATATGTTCCACGAAGATGTTCTGAACAATGTGTTTGTACGGAGCACGCAGGGCATCAAAAAAAGTCTTAGCCAGTTTTGGGAAACATGATGTAACATGTCTACCTCAGGGAACAAACGGCTGCCTCGGATAAACTGAGAGTCTGATTTGTGTTCTGGGATTATGTGGGATTAGCCTCACTGACACGGGAGATCTCATGTTCCTAGGTGATGCTTCAGTAGTCACTGTCTGATGCTAACAGCCCTAATTTAGTAAGACACTGAAGTCCAAGCCCTTACTGAGACAGATCTCATGCTAACAAATGCGGTAGTGTATGAGGAAACCTTCAAATTACGGTCTTTCTGATGGAAATGCCAGTGTTATGAATCTTCCACAGGTCCATCTACCATTTTTAGGGCAGCTGTGCCAATGGGCATTTCTCATTTTCTTTTTGATAGCAGATAGCAATTTACATTCAATTTCATACCAAACCTCCCAGGCTTCCCCCAAAAAAACCAAACCAAAAACCAGTTCTGTCCCTTCACTTGTCCCCCCACCTGTGATGCTGAAGCAGCAGCACTGAGTAGGCTGTGTGCCTTCTGCAATCTCAGTTCATTACAGCTGTGGACCAATGAGGAGATTCTGTTTGTCAGAAGTGGGAAAATTCGGATATGGAGACTGGTTTTGGGGACATACAGTGCCCAAGGGCTGGGGGAAGAGACTTCTGTCCTTTCCATTGATTTTTTAGGCTAGTGAGAAAATCTCAGCTGTTACAACAAACACACTAAGAGGATATCCATCTTGTGTTGTGTATTTGCACAGTTTTGTTCCATGACTAGAGCTCTTAGGTACCACAGTAATGCAAACAAACAAAACAAGAACTATAATAGCAATAGGCAGGACAGTCAATCCTCATAATACCCTGACAGCGTTCGTGGAAACTAGAAAGAACAGAACAAACATTGGCTTGGTTGGCATTTTATGGCTTGGATTAAATTACTGAAAAGGTGATTCTTAAAGCTACTTTGTTGTATGCTGTATTTTAATAAGCAAAAAATAAAAGAAAAAAATATGGAAGGAGAAGGGCATTACCTTCAAGATGGGGAAAAATTATTTCTGTGCTTGCTTTAGAATCTTTCAGGGGCAATTAAGCAGGCACAAAAAAAGTGGCCACCAAAAGAAATCCCTGTAAATATTATCTGTACTGATGAAAACGGCAATTTTCTCCACGATTTTATCCTGTCTATATTTGAGCTGTTAAGTGTGAGCAAACACCTTAATGAGTCTAAATATTTTTTTCTTGTAAAAAATTCTATATATAGCATCATAAAACAAACACCAACATGTCTGAAAGTCACCACTGAAGCTGAATGCAAGTCCGCTGTAACCAGTCCTTCCAGTGCCACAAGGCACCCACTGATCCTGCTGAAACCATTGGGAGATAGAGTTCCTCAGGACATCTAAAATTAAGCTTTAAGTACTGGCGGTTTAGTGCCTAAAAATCAGGGCACTCATAGGGTTTTGTCGAAACCTGAACATTCGACTGCAGGTACATTTTTCTAGTTCACTACTGCTGAAACTATGAGAAACATATCATTGAGCAAATGGTATCAGGGAAGGAAAAGCTTCACTCAGTCATCATCTTTCCTCCATCAGTGCAGATTATACATTCTACATAGTACATGTGCTGCTCTTCCCCAGAGATGTTTAAAATCTGCTTAGAAGACTTGCAGAACCTCATAAAAATCCAAATACCAGGAATTTCTCTTGGGATTCCCTTATCAGGATTTATTTTCAAAAATATATTTTATCCCATTATTTCCAGCCACAAGCACTTGTATCATTCAAAATAACGAAACTCCATTACACTCGTATTTATTCTCTCCAGGTATTTATGAGAATGTCTGAAGCAAGCTAGACACAGACTCCTCAGCCTCCTAAAACTTTGTTATTTTTCTGCGAATTCCCCCTCTGCTCAGTCTTCAACATCACTCACACAGGTGGCGCCTGCTGCCGAGCACAGAACCGCAGGTGTGATTTTTCCAGAAGAACAGTAAGGTAATTACGGTCTCTTTGCCCCATGATGCACCAATTGCATACGCTTTTGCTGCAAGAGCTTCCCTCTCCAACTCAGCATATCCCAAACGTGCCGCTCTCTAGACACTATCACATCTGATGCCTTTCAGCCTTTTATGCTTTCCAGATTTCCTTCTCTCACTGAACATGTATCTTCTAAATTACCTTCTCCAGTTAATTGCCTCAACTCTCCAATTTACACCTCTCAGTATTTGGCAAGAGTCCTACTTCCCTGCCAGTTTTCCCTTCCCTCCTTCATCCTACCTGTAAATTATTTTCTTGCTCTTCCTAACCATCTGACTTTATTAATCCATTTTGTTTTCTAATTCTGAACTCCTTCTCCTTTCTCTAAAAGATTCCTCAGACTCAATATATTAATATATTCTACTTTGGTTTCTTGCAGACTTCACCGCACCCAATATGGTTTCATCGACACACACCTTCACACAGTGCCTTTGGATACGATACATTTTTTCTTCTGCAAGTTTGTACTGGAGGGAGGAAGCAGAGACTCCTGCACCACCACTACGAGATGGAAACCAAAGTGGATTCATGACCCTGCTGCCCTTTCCATGTTGGCACATTTGAACATTTTCTCCTGTTCCACCTCATGGTGGAACCCAACTTTTAAATCTCCATTAAGCTGCTTTCCTGAAATTTAACATCTTTCTACCAGCACAGTCTCTTTACCATCCACTTCTAAAATTAACCTTTAATGGTGATGCTCTAGGGTATTAATCAGCCTGTTAACACTGGCTGTGTCCAAACCAGTCCAAAATCATGTAATCATTATCCAGTATAGTCAAACTTTTTCAAGAGCTATTTCTTTCTGGGCATGAACTGACCAAAACTAGAACAAGAGCACTGCAGATGTCAAATGCTAAGGTCTGTTGGCAGAGACCTGTGGGCAAGGCTATGATTTTCCACAATCTTCCGACCTTATCACCTGTGGCAGTAAGCAGAAAAAAAACCAGCCACAAGTCATGGGAATAAAAAAATTCAGCGAAAGATGAGCAAGGAATGTTAACAGAGAAACATCGAGCTTCATCTAAGACCCTCTTATATGCAGATAGCCAAAAGAAGTTTGATTTTGACAAAAACTAAAAAAACTAAGAAAAAGTGGAAGACACTTTTCTTTTGGCGCCTGAGCTCTGCCTCTCCTTACAGAGGGCTCTGATAGCTGGGGACTGTTTACCCACAAGTGCACACACACTCAATTTGTGTTTCATAAGCCCTTCAAAAATGTTGAACTGATCTGGGTAAATGGTGCCATTTTTGCCTTYGCTAGAAGCAGAAATCTTGCAATCACTGCAATATTCTAATCCTGCCTAGAAATTCTACTTTTAAAGCAGACAAAGGTAATAAAATATCCGTATCCATCCACATCTCTGCCCTACACAGTGATTTTACTTATTTTACTTCAAGAAACAGCAGGGATTAGATGGAAAATACAGAAGTAGGGCAATGCAAACAGCCCCAGCCCCTATTCCCTGTTCTTCTCTACTGAAATGCATGAAATAGCTTTATGCCTGAATGTGGTTCATCTCTCTCATTAATAAAACATGAAAATGCATCTCTGCATTATTTAATATACTCTATATATCCAACTTCTGCACATGCTTCAAAAGGCTCTTCAGTTCCTGCCCTCTCCAGAGCAGCATTCAGGTAACTCAGTCAAAAAGGTCCCGGGCAGGTGAGGCTGCAGGGCCATGGCAGCTTTACGGCATGTATTCATTTATGTCTAACTTGTCCTTAAAAACCTCCAGTGATGGATGCTGCGGCATGACCGGGCAGCCTCCTCCCCTCCTCACACATCTGCGTAAGAAGTTTTTCCTAACTTTGCTTTTGAAATTCCCTGCAAATAGAAATAGTTGCTTCTCTGTGGATGTGAAGAACATCTGAGTGCTGCCCTTGCAACGTACTCCCTAACTCCCCTTTAATTCATTGCAAGAAAGTATGAGAAATGTTTCGTGTTGCTCCTGGTTTCTCTTCAGGGCTTTGACATCATCATATCTTTTTTACTGATGTAACATGGCGCAAGATGAAAATTAGGCCTTTCATCTTACACCATCACACACCCTCTGAAGTCCTGGCTCAGGCGGACATCTTYCATATCAGACCCTGGAAACATCTACCCTGAGGTTAATCTTTTATACCTTGCAGTGGTTAGCTTTTTGCTGAGCCCGCACAAGCCTTTTTGCTGCTTCCACAGATAAAAAAAATTGTTGCCCTTCCTTAACATCACATTTTCTGCCCTGAGAAAATTAAGGCTGTGCCTTGCCTCGTTGCCAGCCAGCTGCTCCCAAATCTTGCTACGCTGACGAGGAGCGGCTGAACTGGTCCTCCAAGTGGCCATCCCAGCCTCTTCGGTTGGAGGCTGCACAAAACCCTGCAGGAGCTCAGCTGGACCTACAGCCGCTTCTTTCCCCAAAGCAAGATAAAGCAAAAAAGCTGATGAGAGGTGTCCTACTGGCGGGGAGGCACTGGCCCTGGGTTCTTGTGGAGCTCAGGACTGTTCCCATCTGTTTTTCTTTCACCAGACACTAACGTTGTCTTTGATTTTTGCTATTTGCTTTGTTTGTTGTTGTTGAAGATGTTCTTCTGTTCCCTACCTTCTTGCACAGGTCTGTCCATTCATACAAATTCTGATTTTTCTGTCTGCAGGTACAGAATTTAGCTTAATTGCATAATTAAGATGTCCATCCTTGACTTAAAGCCCCTATACAAATCACATGAAAAGTACACGCTGAAAATTTCCTAGGTCTGCAGAATTTACAGCCAAGAGAACTAAGCATATCATAGTAGCATAAGTTATGAACTTTCAATCAAAATGAATGCAAATATCACAAAGCACATAGACCTTCCCTATGCAAAGGTACACTGGTAATAGAGGTTTAGAGACAGAGTTAAGGCTAGTGGGGACAGACCCTCGTATTTCCATGAAACACACTAATAAATAAATAACTTCAAAATTATCTTACTTTAAAATATCTAACTGAATCCAGTTTGCTACTGTTATTTTTAAAAACAACCTTTTAATTCTCCTCTTCTCTTTGAAGTTATGGCCAGTTATTTACAGCCCAAGCTCTGCTTCAGTTAATTGTCTTGTCTAGAAATACTAATTAGAGATCAGCAATTTCCACCGATGTCATTACCACAACAAATCTCAAGGAAGAGCCTAGAAACATGTTTCTTCTTCTTTTTTAGAGGCACATACAGCTTTCAGAGTGACCTTCTCACACCGAGTTCATATTGACTCAGACATCCTTCATTCCTCTATATTAGCATTTCTAAATCACAAAAATGACATCAAAGAAACCATAAGGGTCTGACTTTTATCACCAAAATAAATTCTGATTTAATGTACTCTTTGCAATACTTAGGCACAATAAGATACATGATTAGAGCACAGTAGATTTAACAGTATACCCATCGTGCCTTGTTAACTGAGGATGCATGGTACACTCTCACTTAAAATTTGAACTTTTCAGCTTTTATGGGTTTAATTTAGACCCTTGGGGCTACATATGCATTGAAGATTGGACACATAACATCCGTTACTGTTAAAAGTGGCTGCATACACAATCACTGATGTTTAACACAGAAAATTAGCTCTTTCTAAATTCATTTCTGATTACAGTCTCTCTTGTTCCAAAAAAAACCCTAGCCCACAGTTTAACTAAAATGTCCCAAAAGTTACAAATGTTTGATTTTTGCTTTAATGGCACGACTCTGAAAGAAGCAGAGCAAAGCACACCTAAGCACATGGGAATTTAACTGAAACCAGTAGGGCTACTTATACCCACCAGGACAAGGATGTGTTCAAATACTTTTCTGGATTGGGACCAGAATCCAGTAGAATCAACCCCTAAGACCTAATTTTGAGTGCAGACATGCGCACAGATTTTAGGTGGGTTAAGAGAGACTGTTATTAAATTTGTTTGACAGATCCCTATTTAAGATGCAGATTTTACACACCAGATGTGTGCCTGAAGCTGAATATTTCAGGGGAAAAAAAATCAAACAAAACGGTTGGATCATTTCTGAGAAAATACATAATTTGATCTGAGATAACCTAACTTCTGATTTTTTTAATTTGCAAACTTAAACTGTACCCCCTCATACTTCTTAGCAGCTCCATAAGTAAAATACAGAGGGAGATACCTTAGTCTCTTATTTGTGGGTATATCATATGTGTGTTCATGCCATAGGCTGAAAGCATGCACTGTTTTAAAATGTAAATGTATTTTTAGTTATTAAATTAAATTCTGGGAGTAAAAATACTTTTTAGATTTATATATACAAATTTGATCTCCAAAGTGATACACATATATTCACTGTGCCTTGTTAAGAAAGAGCCAAAACCATCTCCTTTATGTAACATTCATTCATTAAGCCTAAAAATGCCTGGTGCTGCCGGATGCAAATAATACAAACAAACCTATGAAATGTGTTTTTTTAATTAAAAGCCCATTTTGTGATCTGGCGATGTGAAATGAACGGCTATCAGACTGTTAAGTCTGACAATACTAAATTGGCTCTTGGTCTATGGCACAGATTTCACACTTATCTGCATGCTTAAGTGCTGCGCTGGACAGAAACTAAATGCCAGTCAACCTTTCAAAACAAACTTGCAGGGGACGTGGACGAATGCTTGGTATATCAGGGAGTTCGCTCTAATAAGATGCTACATCAGCATAACGAAGAACTACCCCATTTGCATTCAACAGAAATAGACAGTAATTCTGTGGCAATTATTTCACACAAAACAATGTTCTGGCATCTTAAAAAAACCCTGCAAAATCCAGCCAATGATGAGAAAGGCGAGACATATGCAGGTCAGCCTTATGCAAGGGTCTGCCTAATTTGGCTATCAATGAAAGAACTCTTTTTTTGCCGCTGGACCTGCTCAAAATGGGTTCGTTACAGGCAGGGTTTGTTCCAATGAACTCAGGCTGCAGTGTAAACTTAAGTATGATGCCTTGAAAGGCAGGGGGTGATTTTTCGGTCATGGCAATGGTGCTTTTGACTCAGGTCGGAGGAGGAGGAGCAAGCCCTCTGTCAATGCCACTGTCAGGCTCTGATGGTAAYTGCACACACTGGCTCAATACACAGGCAACTGCTGCGGCAACAGTAAATGCTTCACCTTGCCATGCATGAGAAGGCGTATGGTAAGCGTGACATTGAGACCTCCTTCAGTCACTTTTGTGTCCTTCGTGTTCATCCTGGCCTTGTATCTTCAATACTTGAAAGCAGCTTCGTTTTTCTTTTTTTTTTTTTTTTTTCTATTCACTTAATCAACCTACGAAGACAGAGAGAGAGAAAAAGAAAAAGTACCGTTGAGTGGCTGAGGCTACTCTGAACTGAGAATATCATGTTGTACAAACCAATTAACATTCCTCCCTTTGATTTTCTGGACTACAGTTTAGTTGAAAAGGCTCCTTTGATTATTATCCCTCCCCAACCAACACTTTAGCCCTTCACCAATTACAAGATAAACTTCCTTTTGAAGCCTTAAAAATTCTTTTAACTTCCTGTATTTCAAAGCTGAAAGTACAGAGCACAACAGAGTGAAATAGAATGTTTTCTTCTGAACAGCATTTTCTCTCTGTTATATGCAATGTGTGTATATGCAATATATATATGCATTTTTACACGTGCCTGGTGCTGTTTTAATTTTTCTCTCTRTTACTACCTCTTTATCTTTTTTTTTTCTCTTGCAGAAGAGATATTTTTGTTTTCTCTACAGCCAGAGATAAATTAATTCTGAGCCTAAACACTGATCCCTGCCAGCAACAGCGGATGACACGTTATCAAAGACATCTGAGTAACTAAGAGCCACTTGCTGCTGTAAATCTGGGCACTGTCTGACTTTGTTTTTGTCTACCAGGCCCAGAGGTGGCTCAGTCCCTCAAAGGCCAAAGCTGAGCTTCAGCCCCAAGTAGAATGAAGGTTTTTCTTAATTCCTAATGACAAATTGCAGATTTTCAGTCATTTACAAAGCCATAAATATCCTAAAATGCTAATGAAAGCTGCAAGCGCTGGCTTTGAAGGGATAAACAAGATGCATTATGAGTTTATTAATGCACAGACATTTATCAGTACAAACAAAAATGGGGGCAGGAAGGAATATTACCAAAAGCAGGCAAATTCCACAGTAGAAAAGGCTTAGAGACTCCTTATTCGGTTTTGTCCTTTTCAGGCCTATCTTATAGAGTATAAAACCCTTAAACAGACATCACGCCTCTCAGAAACCATCTCTTATTAATGACAACCCTATTAGCTTTGTATCTTGGAGCTTCCCAAAAATTTGTCTAGCTTGGGCAGTGGCTAATGAGCACTCCTAGAATCAACCATTTTGTGGCTCAGAGTGTACAGCAGTGTCTCACCAGGGTGGGAGGCTATTGTCCCCTTGMGGAAACTGCTCAGTCATGGGACCAAACTACTGGAGGGACCTACGAGATCATTCCCCTAAAAATGCTGGAGGTACTACCATGCAGACTGTTTCACCAACTGATTAAGCTCCATCTTAAGAGCCACTAAGCACTGACATACCAGGCCAAAGYAAAGCCCATCTTAGTTGAGCGTGTTATGTGTGAGAGAAGTCAACAGCAATGCTTAAAGAAAGAACACAAGAAACATGTATGGAGTCATCCCTGATAGACTTGCTGAGCTGCCAGCAATAGGTGATTCAGGGTCTTCTGGGAGACTGCATCCAGACCAGCATTTTCAACAGCCATTGGTRGACCACTCCTCCATGAATTTGTCTAATCCCTTCTTGAATCCATACATCTGGTCTCCAAAAGTTTTGGTCTCACAGATTAATTATTAGTGTGCRAAAAAGTGCTCCACTTTATCTGGCTTAAATCTGCTGATTGTCATTTCCCCTTGTTACAYATTTTGCCCTCTGTGTATTATCTGAAGACCATCCCAGAAAGTCACTCCTCTGATGGCTGATGCTTCTCGCTTCAGCCTGGGCCTGTGAGTGGCCAAGCCACTCCTGATGTTTTTGCCGCTGGGAGATACACTGGAAGATGCAGAGTTTCCTCTCAAGTCTCTACAGGAGAACTTAGGACCACAGACAGCTTCTGTGCCTTCGGTGACTGCAAGAATAAGAGGCAGACATGCTTGAGGAGAGGTCAAAAGAAAGAGGGAGAAAGAGCAACTTAAGCTCCTCCTTCCTAAAAGCAAGTTCCTTAGTCGCTGCCATAGAGCAGCTCCCGCCGACCTGCTCCATTGCCAGGGCTGATTCTCCCTAACCCAGAGTGGACTCCATGTATTTCATACCATATGCTCTACCACCTAGACCACAGTCACGGAAATAAATCCCATTTATTCCACATTTCTAGGCTTATCACTTACATTACATATCACCTATTCAGATGGAGAAAAGCAGAAGAGAAGCAAGGTGCCTGGGTGAGAAGGCAAAAAACAGAAGMAGCCTGGCCGTGCCTCTGATGCACCATGCGTGCAAGAGGGGAAGAGGAAAATGTCCCAAGGCAGCCGGTAGGAAATAACAGAGAAAGGTATCGGGCTGTATTCTGATTCTTTAAGGTTAGACCAGGACTCAGAGTAAAATCTGCAAGGGGGTGACCATGGCAGTCCCTTCTGACAAGTGCAGAGGGAGGAGCAGAGGAGGAGACTGTGGTTATTCCCAGACTAAGGAAGGGAATGGTGCCACGCTGCTCACCTGGTCCTTGATGCTTGCTGAGGGAAATGCTCTGGCTCTGACAGCCCAAGCATTTTCTGCTCAGCTCTGTCAAAAAAAAAAAAAAAGAAAAAGAAAAAGAAGTGCCAAACAGGAGCACTTTAGTACATAAACAGTAGAATACATCTCAGCATTCTGGACTTTATGGGAGCAGTACTGGGCATCT
Organism: Oceanodroma leucorhoa; assembly: GCA_030449065.1. Classification (NCBI taxonomy): domain Eukaryota; kingdom Metazoa; phylum Chordata; class Aves; order Procellariiformes; genus Oceanodroma; species Oceanodroma leucorhoa. The sequence goes on along the minus strand of JASVER010000049.1, from coordinate 686,621 downwards.
GAGATCTCCAGAAACCCATGGTAGCTTAGGGCATGCTTGGAAGATTTAACACAATGCATGTGTTTCAAGTAGAAGCAAGGTATTTAAGACCTTCTTAAATACCAAAGACCAAAATTTAGTGATGAAGATACAGCTATGTTTCTAATGAAATGTGTTCCCATGTGGGAAAAATAATTCCAGACTAGATACAAGTTTACAGTTGCCACGGCCTTTTATTTCTGTGATGCTACAGCAGTATGCTCACTTTGGGAAAAATTCTGGAGTAAAGCCTTTTCCCAGACAACAAACCAACCCCCACCCAAGCCTGACCTTTTCCAGATAAAATCTGAAAAAAATTCTGTATTTCTAGCTAACACCTTTTGGGTTCTTTTTAAAAAAAGAGGTTAAAAATGAAATTCCACCACAAATATTGTTAAAAATATCACTGCCATCTAATTTTTTTGAAGGATTTTGCCTTTGCCCCTCCTCCCACAAGCTCAAACACTGGCACCTGGTATGGAGAAGCAGAACAGATGTCTGGGGGAGGGCTGAGACCATGTGTGCCTGCAAGGAGTTAGGCAGCTGTGTGAGATACAGAGGGAATGAATTCAAAAAGGCAACCTCACACGATAAGGAAGAATACGTGAAACCTATACATATACCATGGAGAGAGAAGAGTTACTATGCCAGGTCATTTACAACTGCCCCAGTTGTCCTGAGAGTCCAAGTATTCCGGTAAAATATTTACAGCTTTATAAAGTAAACCTACAGGACTGTTAATTACCCAAGTATTTCAGTTTTAAAGACAGATTAAAATAAAATGCATTGTGGTATTTTATTATTTTTAACTAATTAAAGCAAATGTTTCCACAGACATCATCGCAAACACGTGCTGGTCTAGATCTGTGTGTGCATGGAAATGCCAGATCATGGCACAAGGGAGAGAATGGTTTCCTCTACAAAGCCTCCTACCAGCCAGCAATACATCCATTTATTTATAAACCTACTGCTGTAATATATGAGCACATCATGAATATTTAATCAGTAAAATAATTCCCCTTTCCTTTGCAAAATCAGCATTTTGAACATTTTACTATGTTCTTGACTTATGCATGCCTCTCTGTGTGAGCAAACAGAAGGCTAAATACATAAGGCTTTCCTTTCTCAAGCTCTGTACGATGAGGTCCCATGGCTACTCTGGGGGCCAGGAGAGTTGAGTCTCAGACTATGAAAAAAATCAATGTGTCACACTTTTCCTGGTGCCAGAGGAAAATCAGGGGACTCAACAGGTGAGCAGAGAGTATTGTGCAGGCAGCTACACTCAATGGCATGGCTGAATATTAAGAGTGAGGGTTTATGCATTTTACCCTGCATTCAGCAGAGAGATGGCAGGACAGGAGGATGGCTGGAYAACATCCTCCTTCTGACCTTGGGAGTCTGAACAAGAATGCACAAAATCCAACATCCAGGGCTCTGCAGCTCCAGGTAACAAGCAAAAAAAAATCATGCCCAGGGAACAAAGGAAAGTGGATCACATCAGATAGTTCCCAGCAAACAGCAGATCTTTGCTTCCTGAGGGGCTGAGCGTGAACTTTTGAGGACATTTCCACTGCTGTTTATCACGGAAAAAGTGAAAATTCCTCTTTAGGTAAAAAAAGGCATCCAAATGCATTTTAAAAAAAAAAAAAGCCTTTTGAAAACTCCAATAAAATGGACATGTAGTCTTATGCAAATTCTTTTATCTGTAAGTATGTGTTTTTATACGGTTTCAATATTAGGTATCCCAAGTTGGCATAAAAAGGCATGTCCTATATGCTCACTATTCTGCTACATAAAAACCATCGATTTTCTAACATGGCTTTTCTATAATTGTTGGTAGATTAAGCAATTAAAACAGCAAGCAGCTAAGCCACGTGTTCATCAGACTACTACAAAGAACAACACAGTTCCTCAAGGATTTTACTGAATTAATAAAAGCTACAAGATTAACTATACAGCCAAAGGGCAGTGACACAACCCACATACGCAGACACACGGGGGTTAGGAATCCACATGGCCAAGGGGGTAGTGTGAGATGGCTGCCCGAAACCTGAGACATGAAAAGTCAATCTCACGAYCCCTTTTCTTCAGACCCCTCCAGCCTACTAATCCCCTCCCAAGAAAATAAGCAGACCACTGCAGAGAATATGGCTGTGCAGTGCTGAAAAAGAAATATATATATGTTTTAAATCTCTAARGTAAGCACTTCAGGCATGCAGGATAAGAAAGCCTTTGACTCCACAGCAGGCAGGGATGCCAAAGATGAATAAAATCAACATAGAACCAAGGTAGACATCAGGCAATTGATCTCTGAGTTTAAAGCCACAATAAATTATTTGACATCCATGAATCTGCCATGAAAGCTGCTCATCTGAAAGATCCAGAGGAATGAGAGGGAGGAGGGAGAGAAAGAGAGAGTGTGTACAGGGTGAAAAGGGACAGAGCTGCACAGCCACAGAGGTGTGCTGGAAAGGAAGGAGATGCAGAGAGGAGAGGAGAAGGCAGGCAGGGAGAAAGAGAGAGGTGAAGCTTCCGATGGCTGATACAGAGAATAATGTCAGAAGAATCAATGTGGAAATAAGAACTGCCTGAAAACGTTCAAGGCAGAAGCCTGCTCTGGTATGTGAAAACTTGATCATATGGCTGTTAAATCTGAACCTGTTAGGAAAGACGAAACTGGTCAGAGCACCCAGCACAGCATTCCCTGTGCCTGAGCCTCAAAAGGGACTCTTGAACCTAATTATGGTGCTTCATCACCATCAACAGAAATATGTAATTATGAAGAAAGCAGGGAAGAATCTACAGATAAAATTAAAAAGAACAAATTCCAGTTGTTCCACTGGGAAGAAGAAATGTTTATAATAAAGAAAAAAGAATGAGGGAAATTATAGTGATATTCAGCAGAACCCATGTCTAATTTAAATAAAGATACTTAAACTCAGTCATCTAGTTCCCATGTATCTGTAGGTTTGGAAAAAGAAAACTTCAATAAGGGAAACATAARAACATCCAGTCTCTCACAGCAGATCTGTCGCTTCCATAGTATACAGAAACATCCCAAAGGAGAGGTAGCTAAGCAGATGACCAAGCTATAGGGATGGGGCCAGAAAAAGGCAGGGGCTGAACAAGGAGACTAAGACCTGAGCAGAGTAACCCGAAGACAAACAGAGAGAATTATCATGAGTTATGAAGAATTGGAAGTTGGACAGTAACACACTGATGCTATGAAGAAATAGTTCAGAGTTTGGTTTATTTAGCAAGAACTCTTAAAAAAAAAAGTGTTATTACCAAAAAAAAAAAAAAAAAGGGTCAATAAAGAAGACTAGAGAAAACTGAAACATGGGAAGCCATGAAAAGGCTGTAGCTAAGTCCTCTTGATCAGAAGACTTCCAGGTGGAGGGAGACCTCCTGGGAATTGGAAGAGGCACATTGCCAGGGATCATGAGAAGATGAGAAGAATGGACCTGTGCTTTCAGCAGAGCAGAGTTCTTCAGGGACAGATTTATGCTACTTACATGATTTTAGTCTTTCATTTAAACTGGAGGGAATATAGGAAAGGAGAAGGAGACTGAAAGGAACATAAGAAAATTACTACAGGACAAGAATTGATGACACTATCAATAGAAATCGTCACATTCAGCCATAAGGTTTAAAATTAAAAAGAAGATGTCTGCCACAGAAAGGCTCATGCTATGAAATGGAGAAATAACTGCTTTCAAGTTCTTTGATAAACTAAGCAGTTATTATCTATGGCTTTTCACTTGAAAGTAACATCTCTGGATGTCAAAGGCCTAAACAGTGTAATTATACAGAAAGACACACAAGTTAAAAAAACCCAAAACCTACAACCCAAAGTGAAATCAAAAGCAAAACCAGCTCCAGTTGTATTATTTTGTTTCTTTTCAGAAATAGTGAAAAGTGATAATGATCAGCAGCTATTTATGGTCTCAGCTGAAGCAAAAGAWGATGACTGGACATTTGCTAAACATACACTTTTTCAGTTTATGTGTCAACTGAAGGATGACGGCATCTACTGCTACTAAACTATATCGTTGTACGGTTACTGAGAACAAAAGGCTCACAGGATGCCCACAATAACATAACAGTAATAACAATGACAACTCTTCAAAGGATTTCTCTCTCAATAATAACTATTTGGAAAAGGAGAAATGACGCTTTGAAGCACTCCAGTTTTATACAGAAGCCTCGCCAGGAGAATCATTAATGAACAATAGCTAAGGAAGCAGGTGCAGTATTAACCTTTCTACTATACCAGTTCTATCTCCCAAATTACTAGAGAGGACTGTACACAAAGGAATGAGATTATACATTTTATTCACATCCTTATCATTTATATCCCAAAATAGATTTAATGTTAATCTCTAACTCTTTAATGAAGTGAACAAGATCTGCAGAACCTGGCTCTATTAAATTGTCATATCATGGCCCATTTTAAGTAAGTTGATAGTTGGGATGGATCCAAAAATCCAGAAATGAGAAAATTAATTCTTTGTGTTAGCAGAACAAAGGGGTGGGGGTGTCAGTTGGTAAAATGGGTTTTCACTAAAAAGATAAAATAAGATAAAGGAATAGCTCAAGAATGAAATTTAAACAAACACTAGAGAGAACAAGATTTCAGGAAATTCATAAATCACATGCTCAAAGAGATCTAAATAACAATTAACTAATAGGAAAGTAAGTTGAATATGGGCCACTGAAAGAGCAGCAACTGAGTATACAAACAGATACACAAAATATCTGTTTTACAAAAAAAGTGGTAAAATATTAGCTCAAAAGTCAAAGGGGATTAAAGAGCAGCATATTATTCCACCAGTTAACAGCTACCAAGAAAAGACAGTTACACACCTTAGCAAGCCATGTGCTCCTTTTAGTAATTATTGTAAAAATCTCTGTATCTCTGATATGCTAAGCTCTGTAGTTACTACAGATATCTGGAAGTAGCAGGTTTGCCAAAGACATGAAACTGATAAGGAAATAACAGATTGAAAAAATAGCAGAAAAACTTTTAAAGGCAATAGCAAGTATAAAAACTGGCAAGACTCCAGGAATGCTGCCTTTCAAATGTAATTTTATGAAGTATGTAAAGTGGTACTAGTTTTTCCTTGAGGGATATTCTTAACGCTATTTTGTTAGAGGAAGAACCTATCCTATCTATAGAAGAAGCTGTCTTTGTGTTCTCCCTAAAACGAGAAATGCCCTTACCCTATACGGCTAACATAGTTAACGTCTCATTTGCTGAAGATCACTACATGTCAAATAATCTTTCAAGAGAACAGCAAAAGATTAGAGACTTATTTTTTCTATTCTCAACCGATGGATGTTTAGCTGCTGAACTTGACGTATATGAGCCCCATTCTTTAAATGGACCACTTTTCCTCATGCTGGTCAAAAAGCATATCCTTCAGCCAATGGCACTGTTTGCTCCCTTTTTGATTTATTAAAGGAAATGAACAGCAACATATTTATTGATTCTTCTACTTACAACATTTTGTGTAAAGCCTTCTGAGTAAACAATATGGCATTGTGAATTTATTACAGGAAGAAAACTCACAGAAGCACAGTAAAGACTGTTGTCTCATTGTTCACAAAACTATTTCCTAATATCAACATTCAATCATTAATTACTTACCTAACAGAAATTAATATCAAAATATTATGCTGTGTGTGACTAGACAGCTACACACTTTGCCAAAACATAGAACGTTTCTCTTCAGAAAACATCACATGTCAAACAGGTAATAAATGCTATCAAATGCCTGGAAATCGAGTCTCAAGAAATCCAGAAAAGCTATATAACGGCCTTCAGCAAATGCCAAACAGATCTGGGATCCTGAGGGAAGTAATTTCCAGACTATGGAAAACACAGTGATTCTTTTGCCAATGATATCTTCCATCTTTCCAAGTATTTTTTTTTTTTTTCTTTCTGTAATTATTCCAGAAAGAATTACCTTGGCAGAAATGCAGAGAGCATCTTTACCGTTTGCCATGAACTAAAAAAAAGTACCAAAGGGTGCATGTCATTATTTTGTACAGATCCACTAGCCAACTAGCTCTTCTGCATATGTGAAAAAGCCAAGCAGCCAAAAGCTCTTTTAGATGGAAGCTGCCATCTAGACTAATGAAACATAAACCCCTCCACAAATAAGAAAGTTGTGGCAGCCCACCATAAATTGTTCTGTACAAGTATTCTCCAGGAGGATTCAACATTGAGTTCAGGACGGACCAGAAGGTGCTTTCTTTCCTTTCCTAATGCCACGCAATGCAATTAACTGTAAGCTTTACCATGGACCTGGCAGTCTGCAAGATCAGGGAAGACAATATACGCATGTGGTAGACCAGCTATTTACCAAAGAATAATTTCTAATTATAGCTTTGAGCACAAAATCAGCTTTACCTGCCACTTGATCCTGTGGCTTCAAAACTCTCAAGTTAAGCACTGTGTTTCTCAAATCTTTGTTTGTTTTTATGTTGCTCAAGTTTTAAATAAAATTTTTGCTTTACTTGCTTATGTTCAACTAAGAAACAGACACTCCAACTAACTTGCATTAATCATTCCATATAGTCTGAGATAATAAATCTAATAAAGAAAGGTACATATAAGTCACAGTGAAGGTGGGGAAAAAATTGAACAGACCATCAACAGTAGAAGAGTGGTTTCTCCAGCACAGAGATGCTTACAAGGATGGCCTACCATATAATAAAAGATTTTCAGTCCACACCTGTCCCTGAAAAAAACCTAGATTCTCATGACCTAAACATTGTGAATGTGTGTTATATTTTTAAATTATCTGTTCCCCCAAAAGTCAAATGCATGACTTTGACATTTCATCAATGAAATAATGTTATTTTGAAATAATGTTTCAATTGTAAATTTACCTCAATTTAATTGAAAGCAAATAAAACAACTAAAAATGTTCCGGGGCAAACAAACTGTGCTTGTTGATTTAAAAATGAATGTACTTGCACCAAACAAAAGAGAGTCGAGCCTAAACAGATGTCCTTTTTTCCATTTTTTTAAATCTCGGAGAGAATACAGAAATCATTCACATGATCTATTCCCAAGAAATTCTAAGTGAGCAAGATTTATATACATACATAAAAAGATATATTTTAATATGGTATGCATATATGCATAGAATATGGTTAAATGTTGGAAAGTAAGGAAGGTACATTTTTTACATGCTAGTTGTAGACAAATGTTAAATGATTGCCAGGGCATAATCTAATAAACAAATATTGAGAATAGCATGATTTTTTAAATGAATTTTTAACCTTTAGTAAAAATAGTCTCACACCCATAAAGAAGAATTATAATTTACTTTGTCAGTACATACAAGAATACAGATAGCTTCTTAGAAGAAAGAAAGAAAAAAATGCATCAAACCAGTAGAACAGTTCAAGAAATATGGGAGCTTCTTTACGGGGAAACGTTAACCCATCAAGTATGTTCCCGCTGGGCACAGAATAAACATACATTTAAATAAATTTGTATTCTTAGAATTCCAACAATGTTGAAATGACATCTGCCTTAGAATATATATTTGCCCAACCTATTTGTAAATTAAATGTTTTGTAGACGTATCTGGTTTGATAAACATGAGTCAGTAGTTTCACTCAATCCGATATAAAACACGGTTGTTGGTTAGGGAAAAGAGGCTAACGATAAAAACACATTTCACCTTATTAAACAGAAAAATATTATCTATTGATCTAATTGAATATGTGACACAAACAAGCAAAAATACCACTTTTATAATCACCTTAATTATGTTATTTACAAGGCTGTGATTTGAAAATCCATTCAAGCTCCCTAGATGAATAAAATAAATACTAATTAAAAAAAAAAAAAGGAAATTCATACAGCATCTAAGGGAGGGAAGAGGATGAGCCCCCATCCTTCTGTCAGAAGAGGATTGGTAYCAGTCTGTGAAATGTGAGTCACAGGCCCCCTTCTGGGATGCCACACTTGCTTGAGGCAAGGATGGATGGGGGATTGTCTGAGAAAGAAGAGCGAAACTGGCCCARCAGGACCACAGCTGTTAACTGCTGCAGATATGGGTGAGTGCTGTGAAGACTTCCATCATTCACAGGGTTAAAAGGAAAATCAAAAAGCAGTGTTGCAATGTCCTGCCAGGTCGCTGGAATTGTTGCCTTCAAAAGTCATGCTCACAAGACGAATATTTAAGTTCTCAATCACTGGTGGTTAGTCAAAAGATATAGCATTAAAAGAATTTCACTGTGAAACCCAGGATTACGCAGTGGGTAAAAAAAMCCCAGTAAGTTCCCAGAGCTTCATCTGAAACTAGATTTAACAAAAAAAAACAACCAAAAAAMCCAACGACCAGCCCACAATAAATGACTCTTTTATGGGCAGTCAATACTCAGAGTAAAGAGCCAAACACATGCCAAGATTTAAACCACTTAAATCAATATTTTTGTCACTGATTTAAATCAGGAGAATCTTTAAAACTCAAAAGTAAGTCTAATTGATGAAGTATTCAAAAGTGAAGAAAAATCAATTAGTTTATTTATTAGTGACTTCAAAGTGCCATCTGTAAAGTGAATCACTATATCTTGCTTTAGCACTGGGAAAAAACAGTGCTAAATCTATCCATTTGCTACTTTTGTGCAACCTTTACAAAGAAAAGAGCCTATTTTTGCATAAATAACTCATTTGCTTCACAAAGCTACTGAACTGAAACAGCGCTTCATGAAGTATCTGTCCTTTTGCCTATCCTTCAGTCCCTTTCCTTACAAATGCATGCATACATGCATACCTATATATATATATATATATAAGCTCCCTGACCAGTTTCAACATTGAAGAGATACAGGGATGTCCGACGTTTCAAGTTCACACAAGTTTCATGGAGCCACAGCCTAACCAGAGGCGCAAGGTCCCGGTTCCACCGCAGGAAAAGCTTTGGTCGGAACCCAGCAGTGAACGATGCCCAGCCGGGCTGGCAGCAGATGCTGACCCAGCAGGTGGGTSGGCAAATGCACACCGGCCACCCAGCACCCACAGCCAGCCACACCACGCGCTCTCCTCTGCTCACAGTGGGCATCACAAGAGAGAAAAGCAAGAGCAGGGGGCTCTGGACGTGAACTAACACAATCACTAAAAAAGACCCCATGTTCAGAGGAACTCCCTGCAAAAGTTGCTTTAAGCAGACACAGGATACACATTCGATTTTTTTTTTTTCCAGTCGCTCCAGTAGCTCTGTTGCTTATATGCAACCCCACTGCCTTTAACGGAGTTTCACACACATAACTGGATGTGGAATTTGGTCCTATGTTCTTTACAGAAACAAGACAGCACCTGTGTTAATGTGAAGGATTTGATGCTGCCCTTATCTTGCCATCTTTGGCTTGGGACCACAAAATGGTCCATTTGCTCATTTGTAGGAAAAAAGTAAAGATCAGGAGAAAGTAATTGTTGACTTATTGCAGAGACTCCAGAGATGTACTGAGGAATCGGTTACTCTTTAAAAAAAAAAAAAAAAAAAAAGAAAAGCATTGCTGAAGTTTTGGTAATATTTACATCAATAACTGGAAAAGGGCATTAGCAGCACACTAATGACACCCTTAGATGACACTCAATTGGAAGGACTGTGGGCAATATAAAGGAGAAGGGCTCAAATATGAGCAGGAAATGACAACCTGAAAAGAAACACAGCGAAGACATGTATAATGATACAACTAGGGGAAGCCAATTCTTAATAGTGAGTCAAATCCAGGAGGCACTAATGATACAAAAGACTTGGGGATGACAGAAGCCTGCAAACTGGAGGTTGAAAGCTTATACTTTGGAGCAGGAGAAGAGGAAGCAACCACGTTCACGTAACCATATCCTGTTTCATATTTGGATCTGAACACTCCATGACCACAGAAAAAAGAAAGAAAAAGCTACAGTTCACTGAGAGGAGAGTGGAAAAAACTACTATCAGAGAAAATTATACAAAGACAGAGGTGGAGCTTAGCTAGTAACAAATGAGGCAGTATTCGAAAAAGGCTACTGATACTGGAGGGAAATAGGAAAAAAGAGAGAAACTAGGATGCTGCAAGTGTGGTTGGCTGATGCAAGGGCAACTTAACTACATAAAAAGGGATGCAATTAAAGCTAAATTTGTGCCCCCAAAACCTGTTTGGGGTACCTCTCAGGCTGAATTACRTTCTCCAGAAGCAGCAGTGCCTCTGGCATTTGCATGTAGAAAGGTTGCATAAAGCTTCCTGGAAGCCCTATAAGAAATACACTGAAGTCAGCCAAGACACTCAGCACGAGCAATGCTGGATCARGTCTTAAACAGAAGTTAGGTATAGAGTGCATATTTCATAGGAAATTTCACCTCGCAAAGTTTGCTTTCATTACAAATTAGACCAAAACATCGATTTTGGAAAAAAATGAGTGTGTGAGTGTGTGTGTTTGTGCATATTTTAATATTTTTTGTCAATCCAAAGAAGTTATTTTTCTACCAGTACATTTTTGTACAGACTTCAACTTGCTGGTTTTATATTCTGTTATGTATAATACATCTCAAAGTAAAAACATCTCTTTGAAATGGAAAACCAAAATGGCACAATTTTACAATCTTGCAAAGGCAGTATGGACAGTCCTTATCAAAGTCTTTCATTTAATTTTTTAATAAGGAAATCAACACATTCCCATAGAACCTAGATATGGACAATCACCAAAAAAAAATTATTTGAAAAATTTCTATCTGCTCTTCTATAGACTCACTTTGTAACGGAAAGGAAACAGTCTCAAATGAACTAATGAGGTCTTTTTAATCTCCAGTTTCCAAGACTTTGTACATTTTCTGTCTCTTTTCCATTTTTATAAGAGCCCTGGCATTATCTTTATTTAAGTTAGGGAAAGTAGGGATGTTTTAGAGATTTTTTTACCATTATTTAGTCAATGAGTATGTTAACTTGGTGAGGGAAAAAGGAGGTCATATAGTATTCRAAAGGATACAATACTTGTTTTCTTTTTTCCCCTCCAGTACTCTGATTGAAATCTGAAAAGCCCTGTTTCAGATTCTGCACGTTGCTATTGCACACGTAATAATAGGACACACTGGCCTTTGATACAATTCTCTTCAGGGAACAAAGGCTTCCTTTGGCACAACTACAGCCACTGCTTGTTGTAGGTTACACATGTCTTCCCAGTCAAGCATGATTAATAACTGTTAAAAAAAATGCTCATGACCCATGGCAAGTATTCTTTCAAGTATAATACCAGCATTACGGGCTCTGAATCTCAGTAATTTTAAAATGTGCTTCTACAATGGAACTATAATTTAATTACTTTTTCTGCAGCCTGTTCCATTTTGTTTCATCACTTTGATTGCACCATGCGCTTGGCAGCTTATGGAAGACTGCATCTGCCTCCAGGATTATTTCACTGGGCTCTTTCGACATCTGTTTCTGAAAATGACTTTATTTGCAGTGGCATAAAGAATAATCAGAGACTTGTTTAATCCAGATAAATTGGAAAAGAGAGAGAGACAGAGACAGAGTTGGAGGGGGAGAAGAGAGGTGGGAAAAAAGAGAAAGCAAATCTATGCTGCATGCTGCAGAGGACATCAAAATAATCTGACCTGTTCCTGTGCTTCCGAAAATGCTGCTACCTGATGGATGATATGATACATGAAAAGATGAGTCACTAAGTCAGTTCCTTTCAATGTTTGGGTGGAGTTCACAGATGCAATACATAAGACACTCTAGCTAAAGCTTCGTGTTGTGCTTGATCAGTTTAATATAATTTTCATGAACTACATTTGCAACCTCATGCCTTGAGAATCACAAAGCAGTCTGAAATGATCTATAGCAGTTGACAAAAGTCCCTATAATAAACAAGCTAAACTCAGGCTCCAGCATGACCTGACATCCTTCCAAACGCAGCTACAGCCAACACCTGTTGCAGAGTGCCATAGCACACAGTTTAGCAGTCACCCTGATGGATAACTTCCCATATAATATCAGACATGAACTGGGTCACCTGTGTATCAGATGAGCAAGGCATCTATAACATGCCTGTGCCTGTATCAGCTTGTATTCAACACAATGGAAATCACCATTGGCRACTGCGGTTTATTTTTGTGTTATGGGTGGGTTTGTTAACCCACAAACCTGCAAACCATCATAAGCATTTAAAGACATTCTCTCTAACAGATCACAGGTGTTGGTCAGGTTTTGTTTTGTTCTTTATTCTTTTTGTTTATTTTTTGCAAGGGGTGAATAAATATTTGTCAAGAGCATCCACTGCCTCAATAAGGAAGTGCTGCAGGAAGGCACCTCCGGCAACAGAAGGAGAGTAACGACTGAACAAACCATACAACGTGGCTTTAAGGACCAGGGCCACTAAAATCCAAAGCACCAGCATGGGCAGACCATAACGATAACAAGCAAAACAATCCGCAACGTGCTTTCGCTTTTGGGAGTTTAAAATCTTGCCTGTCTTGTTGCTCCTTTCCTTTTGGAGATTTTGTCGGTATTATTTGCTGGTCTTCTGGGCCCTATTGCCGTGACAAGCACTTCACAAACAGTCACACTGAACAGATTATCCAGCTGATTTGGACACATGTATTTTTCCAGGAATTACTTAAAGACAATCCAAAAGGAGCCCATACAGTTCTCAGTATAATAATGAAGAAAATCATTGTCCCTGAAAGTAATAGGCATCATGCAAACACACAATAGCTGGACCTAAACAACTTGGTAATAGCCTGATTCCCACAGCCGCGTAGCTTTAACTAGCCTTCACAAGGCATTTGGGCTTTCCCTTCCCATATGGCCAGACTGACTCTTGCCCTAGTCAAAAGCAGTCCCAGCTTCCTTCTGGGACTTCATCCATCCAGGCCATGTAACTCCCTGCACCCTCAAAGACATGTTCTTAAGAGGTGCCCATGCACTATGCTCCTGTCCCCGTAGGAAGGCCACAAGAAGGAAAAACAAAAAATTCTTCCTCTTCTGTATTTCACCTCCTCACCTTTTCTGAGCAAAATACAGCAGGTGAGCTGAGTACCTTGAAAAGCTCAAAGTTTCCACATTGCTGATCTACTTTCAGGCAATACGAGAAGCAAAACTCCTCTGGCATCCTGCATGTCTAGTAACTTGGCAAGCTTGGCAGACTACATTTGGAATCCTGGTTATTTTCATAAAAGACATAATTGCAAAAGGAAACATCTCAAGCTTTTGGAAGGAAAGACAGAGCAAAAGAAAAATACACAGCTAACGCAAAGGAAAAAAGTCATCAGTGTAGAGTATTTTGCTGAAAAACTATCTGAAACCCAGGAGAACAAGGTTCTCTCCTCTCCTTCCTAACCAACCCCCACAATATCTCTTTGATGCCTGAAGAAGAAGAGAAGATTTGATAGAAGGTATTGCCTATTCACAGGTTTCTATTTGGCTGAAACAGGTAGGGAATCTGCCCTGAGGAGAGCTACATTCCAGTGGCAGGGCATGCCTGTGAAAATCCTATTAACAGAGATTATTAACAATTATTTTCCTCTTTTTTTTTTTAATTATTTTTTATTATTATTATTTTAGACGAATTCACTTCCTCCCCCCATTTTCCACCTCACAAGTGTGGGCTGTAACACAGCGGTTGCGCAGGGCCAATGGCCATCCAAAGAAGTTACTCATTGCTTTCCTGGASCTTCAAAGTAGACTGTACACAGCATAAGACATGCAGAGGGTTATTATAATTCAACAAGGCTTTGTTGTCTTGCCAGTATTACTAAAGAACAAAAGCTGTCATGCTTAATTAGAAATTCTCCCTGAGGAATTTATAAGAATTTATTGCTCAACAGCCAAGGTGAAAATAGGCTTGCCTCTGAAGTACCAGCTAGTGACCATTACTGGACAATTAGTAGATGTCTGTGCTGCACCGCTGGTCAGATGTGGCTCAGTAGCACCTCTGTCCCCAGGATGTTTCATAAAAAGTGTCCTTAAAGACAGGGTAAGTGTTTGAATGTATGGGTGTTTACCTTATCTTAGTCACATGAATCTGGGATGAAGCTTTCAGACTGTTGGTAGCAACTGAAGAGACAGAAGACAACGTAACCCCTTAAGCACTGACAATGAAAGCAGTTTGTAAGGTCAGGGTCAAGTCAGGACAGGGCAGCATGGGAGAAATGGCTCTTCACTCAGGTTACTTAAGAGAGAAATACAGTGGTAAGCTTTTTGCCTGTGATGACGCCAGTTTGGATGCTGGTGCTAGCTCCTGCTCAGATGTTCAGAGGTTGGGTACAGGCTTCGCTAAGCAACTGAGCCAGTGTCAGATGGAGTCTCCTGCCAGCAGGACACAGAGAGGGAAAGCTGAATGAGGAAAGAGTGGGAGCTGCACCCTGACACTGAGGGAGCAGAGGTTCATGTGGAGCTGACTCGTTTTCCTACCGGAGATGACTGGAGAAGCCAGAGGAGAAAGGATAAAAAGATGGCACTGAGTCAAAGAAGGGTACTTTTGCTATCACGTGAGGAGGGACAGAAGGTGCTTGATGCTGCAAAAAGCAGAGACAGCAGCCAGCTAACTTGGCTATATGTTTTTTTTCTTCAAGGAGGTGATGAAGGTAGCAGAGAGAGACAGGGAAGGAGTCAGCAGAGATGGAGTAATTGACAGGAGGGAAGAGACCAGCCAAACTGGTGCTAAGAGTCTGGGATTGTATCAGACATGATCAATATTAACAACGAAGTAGGCACAGGCGAGTAGAGCTCCTGGCACGGTGTTCAGASCTCTGGAGACAGAGTATAGGTATGGTCACATTTGATTCATACACACTTGAGACAGGCAGTGTGAGGATAAAGTGTCTGTCCTCTTAAAAGCAACTTTTTAAGAGGTAAAACTCATGTTTTGTGTAAATTTGAATAACCAGCTTGGAATCTAGGTATTTAAGGTTCAGACAGGGAATTTCAGCATTCATTTACAGCAGCAATACAAGTCTCCTGCCACCACAAGACCACTGCTTTGCACAGGACTGCATTTAAAACAGAAGCTCCTCCAGGGTGGTAACAGAGTCACCCCATGTCTATTTATTTTCAACTGTCTGTAACAGTTAAATTCACTTTATGGCTTAAGCTGTATGAAAATGGTTTCACCTATTTTTCTGCACAACTTGTGGGTCAGACTGGGCCACAGAKAATCTTTTTCAGCAGAATTGCTGGACTGTGGTTTTCAAAGTGCTAATGCGGGTCGTTTGCATCTCTATTTTTTGCCTTTAGTAAAGAAAAGAYGAGAATGAAAAGTAAGAGGAGGTGACCACTCTGCTGTAGTATTTCAGGTTCAGACTTTCCTCCAAGAAAGGTTAAAAATTAATTCCTTTCCCCAGTGAGGACTGCTGACCATGTGACAAGACCCAAACCAAAGCTCTCCTCCTCCTGTCACCACAGGCTCATCCACAAGCACGTGAGACCCATCTCAGGAAGCAGCAGGAAGAACAGTTCATACTCTGTCCAAGACATTTCCACTGAATCCCAGCAGTAAGAGAAATTCAGTTTATGCAAAAGCACAACCTGCCTTTTACCCACCACCCCACCTTAGGCAGAGTGCCGAAACCTTTTTTGAGGACACTTTAAAGGCCACCTTGGTAACAGGGAGTAGCTCCTGCAAAAGTGAAAACAACATATCTGAAGAGAAATAGCAGAGATGCCTGCTAAATGGCTAGACGCTGGCGGGTCCTCACTTACTTATTTAAGTGCAGCTGACTATGTAACTGGATAATTTAGGCTCCTTACTCCAAGCACAACGAGAATCCCAGGACCTGCCCAGTGTGAGCACAGCTGCAGCCAAACCACCATGCCACCAAATCTTGCTACCATGAAACAAATTATGTCTGCAGTCATTCTATCTTAAAAAAAAAAGATCATAAGTGTTGGACTAGCTATTCCCCAGCAGCTACCCACAGAGACTGTCAAAGACTGCCTGGAGTCAACTAGTTGCACCCAACGATGCATCTGAAGAGCTAACCATCTCAACAGAGTTGCTCTTAGGTCAGCAAAGAAGGAGGACCACACTAGAGCTGTTCCTCCTCCCTTCCCCCTTGACATGCTCCATACAAATTAACCATTTTTCTTGCAGCATTTAAGGAAATCTACTCATAAATTGCTTTCGGATGCTCCATTTCTCAACTATGTAATTGATTTTCATCTACAAATTATACATAAATCCTTGAAGTGAAATCAAGAGTGGCTGAAATGAAAATGGACCCTGTTTGCAATGGGCAGATCTAGTTTCCATCTGTAGCTATTCTCTACCTCAATAGGGGAAATGATAAGATACAGAAGGAAAATAAGCTGTGTGGGAGGCTTCACTGTGCTCTGCTTAATTAACTGCTGTTCAATATGTGGAACACACAGCAGTGTGCACCTTCGTGTCCACACTCATACTTACATATAAAACCAATGTGCACTGGTAACAGGGTTGATATATTTTCTGTAAACTGGGAAATGACATCAAAACATTGCCAAGAGGAACTAGTCTGCATTAATTTATAAAAGAAATCAAGATTTTCCCAGACTGCAACAGCTCTGAGCCTGTTCAATACTGAGTTCATGAGCAGGATCTTTTTATTCAGGATATAAATCTTCAATTGCTATCATAAAGATGAAGCTCTGTCTTTGCAACAGCATTCGGTCAAGCTACCTATAGTCTTCCCAAACTGTACTGTAATATAAAATCAAGATAATTGAGAGATCAGCCATGCAATACACATATACATATATATTCATTCTGATGGACTCCTACGTGCATAAAACTGCCTGTGTTAGCCCCAACGCTCTCTCAACACTCAGAGATAATACTCTCATCACATAAAATACAGCAGCAACCACTGTTATATCACACAGTCGTTCTATACACAAATGTCAGATTATGTATTGTTCTTGCCAATGCAAATGTCAGTTTGGATCGTTCATAGGCTACAGACATGCTCCAGGTTACCCTGGTCCCCTGTGGACCCGAGGCATGAATTCTCAGCACCTCGCAGGATGAAAAGCTTTYGCTACAGGGATAGGCAAGGTTCATTGGTCCTGCCTTTCTGGCATGAAGGAGGCCCAAGTAAAATGTTAAGTCCGTGCACTTCTGACCCCTAAAAAGCAGCATCAAAGAAAAGCAGGGCAGGACAACTTCTGTGGATATGTAAAATTAATGATCCAGTTTCTCTGATCTGTGAGCATGGGAATGGAAGGTCACAGGTGGGACTCTTCTGGATGCAAACTGGACCTTTAAGGAGGGAGGTCAGGCATCTAAAACCCATGGAAAGGAGAACAGCACAATGCCTGGTGGGTGACTTCTGCAGATAACCACTCCTTTACTGTTTCTACAGCAACCTGTTGATTATAAATGGCTGCTGGTGGATGTCTGTAAGATAAGAGGATGAAAAAGAGGGCATTTTAGGGAAAGGAAATATCAGACATACATGGCGTGTTAAACGTTTCCTTTTGTTTCCCTTGACTTCCCTGTGTTCTAAATGGGAAAGTTGGTGAACCACTCCGAAGGATTTCCTGGGCTTTACCGATAGCCTCCAAATGGCTCTAATTCACAATTTCTCATTGTGACAGATTTGGTTAATGACAAAATTGAGAAAAAAAGATGTGGACAGCCTGAAAATGTTGAACTTAATCATTTTGTGGGGTTTTTTTTTGTGTTAAAGTCTGAGAAACATAAATTCTGTTGAAGTATTAGGACCTTGGAGAAGAATTACACAGGTAATTTGTTATTATGGCTAGCTGAATAAAAAAACCAAAAACCTCCAACAACACATCATTGCCTCCCAGAGTGTTTCTTCAGTGAAGTTTCAAATGCTACATAAAGCCTAAGGCATCATGTTTTATATGAGGTGTGTATGTGTTAATAGAGGGATATCCGCGATGATATCCCCAAGCCCTAGGCAAACTAACAGTGCCTCTCCTCTCTCCGAGCCTCGCTGCCTGCTTCCTTCCCTGCATCAGGTCTCTGCCAGCTAGTTCAAGAGACTCAAACCCAAATATTGTGAATTTCTGCAAGCTATTTTGTTAACAATTCATAAATGAGAAGCTGGTCCAAAAGTCCTATTTCTGTTACACAAGCATTTGACAAATATTATCCATTCCCAGACACTTTTGCTATTTAAAAACAGTGGAAGCCAGCTCTCCCRGGAGTACAGATAACCAAGATAACCACAGTTACTGAAATGTTACTGTACTCTAATAAAGCTTGAGAAAACTAGCAGAAATAATAGCAAAACAACAAAAGAGTTGTAAGTATGAAATACAAAGCTGACTACATACTTAAGTAGTACCTTTCAGGTCATGCAAATACATAATGCAAGTCATTCCCTTTCTATTCCATGAATCACAGAAACTGATCTAGAAGAATAGCTACAGCTACATGTTTCCTTCCCCCCCCACCCCCCATATGCACACACACGCAAACACAATACAGTTGCTGACATCCTAGCACTTTAAAAAGGACTGYTTTGCCATCTGGCTTTTGGAAATACACAATGCAAAACTCAGTGGGTTTTACCTCCTCCTTACTGATGGACTATTAACACCACCTAGCTTGACTTTACGTGCAGATTGAATACACTAACAGCTGCATGCTTTCATAAAACGAGATACAGAGTTATTAATTTTGCCACCAAAGTCATCAGACCAGATTTTCTTACTCGTGGCCATGAAATTCCTTTCAGATGACATACGTCAAAAAAAAAAAAAAAAAAAAATTAAGAATCCATGGAGGACAGGATAAAATGATTCATACATTTTAGCAAAACATAGGCTTGAAACTCCGAGACATGTAGGTTTGGCAGGAAGCAAATTTGTACACAGCTTATTACAAAAGGCATCTTGTTGGTCTCTCCCACAAATGCATAAGTAACTGACAGGCTACTTGAAAAACTTTCATGAAAACAGCTTTTTCATGGAAAACTGAGATGATCCGTTGTTGCAGTTTTGTTTTGCAGTTTGTTGCAGTTTTTTTTAATTTTAAACAGAGAGTCTTATTTTTTGCATGAAGAACGTTCCAAATTCCACTTTCCAACTTCAATCACAAAATACATTTGCAGCACATAGTAGAACAACGATGGCTCTTCACAAGGAGAAGTCTTTGCTGGGTGAACTGGCAGCTAGTAGATGCCATGTAGCTGCTAGAATAACAAAGTATGAACCCACTGGCCAGGCTCTCTCCCTTTCCTCTTTTCAGATCTTGTCCAAAGCAGTTGTAGTCTGAGCTTTGAGAGAAAACTCCCTTTCCTCACCCCGTTCTCCCTTGCTCCAACGGAAATGCACTGCTCCAGACTGTGACCAGGAACGAGGACTTCTGTCTTGGTGTGGAAGAGGGACACACTGCTGTCCTCTCGCTCCACAGAGGAGCTGCTCAGCATCAGCAACGAAACACAAGTATGGAGGGGTGACTGGAGTAAAAGTGCTAGCAGTGCCAAAAGATAGGCGTGAAGCCCTACACTGGCAGCACAYGCACTACAGAAAATGGCAGTTACCCTGAAGTCCAGGTTCAGATGGGTGAAAGTTCCTGCGCCCAGTATTTCCTATTGGGTAGGTGCCTCTGGAGGGTGCAGTCAGAATATACAGAAGCTGGCTCCAAGGTCTCAGGTGCAGTTGAAGCCACCTGAATCCAAGCACCTATGCCATTTCCTACTCCACAGCCATCTCCCAGCTCCTGCAGGAATTCTGAGTACAGCCTCGCTATTTAGACCTATACATCCTATGATTGCAACCTCAAGACTCACAAACTTACAGCCCTGCTGTCACTGTCAAAAATGGTGCTGCAAATTCTGCAGACATTTAAGACGGTAGCATCCACAGACTATCTGTGGACTTACCTAGCTCAGAGCAAGGGGCCAAAAGCTGTCCCCACTCATTGCAGGTAGGTAATAATTGTAACAGCTACGCAGGACCAAAGCAAGTGGAAACAACATCTAGTTCTATATGCAGGCTTAACTGTGAAAGCATTAGTCTGCACAACAGGTTTTCTAGTAAGGGCTAAATAGATGTATACTACAAGTTTCTGCCAGCATGTGCTATCAAGGGACGAGAAGATGTAATTTTTGGGTGCTAAAGCTCTGCCRATACAACCTTCCAGGCCAATATATGGTCAAAACCATGCACCTACCAGAAGTAGTTTACTGTGCTTGGAGATTGTGTACAAGCTATAACGTGTTCACTTGCTAGTCCAAGCTGTAACCACACAAGGGGTGCACTRGTGGTATGGTACTGTGAGTTTAGAAAGCCGTGGTAGTGTTTACATCACCTGAGCACATGCTCTTAATTTCACTGGGACTGCTTAAGCGATTGAAGGTATACAGGATTGGGCCTTATCCTTATGCTGGTAACATTACCTTGAACTCTGCAAGGTAATCAGCCATTTACATCTTTAGTAGATTAAAAGTGTTGGCTTCATCTGAGTTTGCTTTTCAAACAAATTTAATTTGGAGGATTTTATGTCCCTTTTGTTCCTGGTATGCAAAAAGCTAATCCATTTATTTTGGTACACGTCCCTGCTTTAAGATGCTTTATGACTGCACACTTTCTGTGATAGATTTACAATTTATCATATGCTGGCACTGAAGGAGATTAAATCCAAAATCTTGCAATACTGTGGCAGTTAAGTGATCACTATGAACACTGGAGCTAGTTCAACCACTGCTTGTCAACAGTTTGATAAATACAATGTTTTTATCCTGCTGGTAAATTGTCTGTAAAGAAAATAAAGTTTTTATAAGTGCGTTTCCCATTCTCAGGTGTACTGGGATTGATTTATCTGTCTACAGGTTTATCCTGAACTGTTCACAGTGAATAACAAATTGACTGGACAACATACAGCATTTCATACTCAAGGACAGTTGTGCGTGCAACAAACTTGGTTTATTCCATCATAGGGCAATCTAGCTCAAATTAATATCACAAAATAAAATCCGTTACTCAATTTAATACAACCTGATTTATAAGTACCTTCAAAAGGTACTGATAGATCCACATAAAAACAGTTTCTAATTTAACAGTTTGTTTAGAGGTCATTATTTTATGACTCTTTGGTTTCATGCAAATGTAATTAGCCTTCCTAACACTGATGGCTCTTCAAATGTGTGCATGAAGCCGAAATAAAATTTCCATGGACATGGAATAAAAAAATAATTTCAAATTAATCAAACATTCTCCCTCTATCTATGTACATATGCATTTAAGAACTGCAAGTGATCCTGAGCCAGTTCAGCTCAGACTCCCAAGCTCCTGGTATCACAGCAGGCAAGTCCACGTGCACATTGCACATCTTTATCTCCAGTATACATGCTATTACATTCACATCCTTAGCAGTCCCCTAGGTAACCTGACAGATAATGAGGGACATTTCATTAGAAGATGTTGAAACTGCTTTGTTTCCATAAAATATTTGGTTAGTGGCAGATAATGCTGTTTCTGACAATTCTCCCTTCTCTTTGTTTCATTACGAAACTCCCAAGAAAGTGCTCCCACATCAGAACAGTGGCACTGCACACCCTCACCCTGTAAAAATGAAAGCAGAGTTCAGAAACATTTTATGTGATGACAAATGCAGTTTAAGGAGTCTTCATCCTTTTTTTCTTTATATTTGCTTCTTTCCTGCAGTCCTCTATCCCCTCAGTCATGCTGGTGCAACTGTAAACTGAACAAAACTGTACTGAAGTGATTTGACTTGAAAACCAAACCAAACCAAAAAAATAAACCCAAAATATAGATCTGATTTACAGCACAACCGTGCAAATAATAATCTGGCACAACAAGGAAGTGGGTGAACAACAGTGCAAGAATGGTGACTTATTAAACTCGCTTTGCTGACTGAGAAAATGTTTATGTAACCATACCTGGCTACACAAAATGGATGGTATCGAAGAATCAGACATTGCATTTTTCCCTAGAAGTTTTGCCCATTTCTAGTTGGCCAGGGTTAAAATCTTCTGCTGTTTCTCAGGAACCACAAGACAACTTGGTATCCCTTTGTAATTCCTTGCTGTTTCTCGACCATGCTATCTCAGTTCCAGGAACAACGTGTTTGTGGAGCTGAAGCTCTCAGCAATGTGCAGTGTAACTGTCTTTGTACTAGCAAAACAAGAGGAGGGGTCATTTCTTACTACTGCTGCCTTCATCAACCTTAGAGCCGCAGTGTTGGTAGTTAACCAAATTGGAAAGATGTGTCAAATCTGGAGGCTAAATTAACCTGCAAATTTYCTTTAACAATTTACACATCAAATCACAGGTGTGACCTCTTCCTTTTGAAAAGAGCAGCATACATTGTTTTCCAGTTAGCTGTCACAACTAAATGCTCAATACAGACTGAGAAGTCAAAAAAAAAAAGTATTTATTGTGCTTTCTTATATATTAATTATAACTTTTTAAGAAAATAAAAGCTTTGTTGCAGACACATTTTGATCACTGAATTAAAATGTTCTTTCACRTTTCCAAAATGTTTTGAGATCCCCAGGGAGAAGATAATATGTAAGCTTTACTGTTAAAATTAGCACGTCCTCATCCTTAGAGAAACAGTATGCAAAACGCTTACAGTGAATTTTAATGCAGCAGAAATTCAAACACTATTTTTCCATGACAATTTATCCTTTTTTTCTCCATTTTAGAAAAGTATTTGCGCCCAGATGTTATCAGGTGAAATTCAACAGCAGATGTCCTGTCAAAGGCATGCCAAGCAAGCTGAATTTATTTTAGTGATCTGCTGGCACTCCAGTGTAAATGGCTCAGTGCTATTAACTGAATTCTCCCTGCTCACCTGAAGTGGATTTAAACTCATTTTTGTCTTGCAGAAAGAACCACACAAGAGTAATCTGATTAGTTTAGAAGCTGCTAGAATGACTAAAGAAGAATGCTTAAACTAAGTGTGTGGCAAGGAACAACAACTAGTAGCAGCAGGTTTCTTGTTTTTCCCATCAAAGACCCAGACACTAACTTTACCATCCMATTTCTATGCCAGAGTCCTGGCATGTCTTTGCATAACCATCTTGTTCTGACAATTTTGCTAACATGTTTTTCTGGAGATGAGTTGAAACCAAGACCTGAGCTGAGAATGCCAAACTCTGAAGTGGCACTTCTTCCTAACTCTACTCACATGTACAAGTATTCCCACCAGCCCCAATAGACAGATCTAGGCTTCAAAACTGGGTTTTATCTTTCTTTTCTTTTTTTTTTTTCCCCCCATATAAAATATAATTCCCTATATTATATTTTAATAATCTGCAGTGTCTTGCCCACTGAAAATTAGGCTCTGCAAAATATCTTCAGTTCCTCATTAAGCCCCTCTAGATCAGGAAAGGATTGTTGCTTCTGATTAGCTGGAGAGCACATGCCAGTGACCACAAAATCACAGAGATCTAAGTGGCTAAGGATTGCATGCTCCTAACATCTCCTCAAAGGTCCTGCCATCCTCAGTAACTCGCTGGTTCAAGCTCACGACCCACATCCTGCCCACTAAAACAAAACCTGCATTGACACTAGTGCCTGGCTCTAGGCTCCAAACTGTCCTTTGCTGTCCTCTGCATGCCTGGTATCCTGGTGGCCTCCCACCAACACCATCTTTGGACCAACTTGGATTTTTCTAAGTCTTCAAACCTGGACAGACACCTCTTCCCGCATTACAAACCACAGAGAATGACTGTTTCTCACCATTGGCTTGTACCTTCCAGATCTGGGATAACAACATGTCCAAAGCTCAGGCTGTCCCACAGCTGGGCCCCCCTGCTGCCATTGCAGCAGCGCACACTGTGTTGGGAACCTTGGGGAGCAGACCAGCGTGGCTTGCCCATGGCAGGCAGGCAGCCAAGAGGAGAGGATAAGCCTGGCTGGATTTCTCCCTTTCCACACTGCCCAGAACCAGTTCCTAATCCCAATGCTTTCCTTCTCCCTGTCACCCTGGGGCAGTGCCAGCAGTGAAGTCTCCAGCCTCAAGTTCATCCGATTTAAGCACGAGACCGTCATTTCCTTTCCTGAAGTCATCCTCCCTCTTCATCAAACAACTGTCAATTCCTAGATTAACTTCTTCGACAACATCCTCATTCATTACGCCAAACTGATTCATGCCCTCAACACTGCTCATCTCATGCCTGAAGGGAATGTTGCTCCTCTGGAAAAGCTGCTGCAATGATGTAATTCATGACTGTAATGCAATATGTATGTATAATAAGGCCAAATTGAAGGCACAGAAGAAACCACGCATCTGGCTTTTCCTGATTTCCAAGAGCTTGCTTCTGCCACTTTAAAGTTCTTTTCATGTTGTTTTTCAGTGCAATGCTACATACTCTTTGTTAAGCACTGACAGTGGGGTTAGGGGCACAGTGGAAACAGATATAAAGAGAGTCTCTGTCTTGAGGAATATCCTTTCAAGCAAAAAAGATGCATAAAGAAAAAAGCCTGAACCCCTTTGGCCTCACAGAACATCTCGATCTTCATCTCCCACCGCCAGCAAACTGAAACCTACAGGCATCGCAGCCCTGCACCACTGCTGGGGGACACATGGGAATTCCTTCAGATGGAAATAAAGCTAAACACCACCTAAGTCTATATTGTTACCAGTCTACAGTGTAACAGCATTTACACCACAGATATAAAATTCCCAGTGTCCCGTCAACATTAATTCATAAAAAATAGCCCTTTTTTTTTTTTTTAGCAAACAACTTGCACTTCGAGCCTCCTCAGTATGGAGGCTATGCCTTAACAATTACTTCATTAAGCTTCGTTGTTCTAGTCAATACCACGTCCACTTTTGTTCTGCTTTACAATTAGTGTCACATAATGCACAAGTCATCACACACCATGAGTTTTTTAAATGAGAATCATAGCTGTACTGCATGCAAGCGACCAAGACCAAGAAAAAGCAGCAGTACCTTTGGTTCTGCCCTCTCCTTCCTTGCAAGCCAGACTCCTCTCTCCGCTATGCTCAGTCTGTTTCCATTTCTAAAAAGTGCAATTTTAATATGCTGAGAATTTTAGGCACTCCAACAATTTGTAGACACGTTTGAGCTTCTGAATATAAAGGGTCACTCTATGCTAAATTACAAAGAACTGAATAATCATTTATTTTAAACAAAGACACTTTTGTTCCCTGAAGTTGTTGCTATGCACATTGATGCGGGAATATAACTTGATCACAGGAAACAAGAAAGATTTGTAATTTGCATTTTTTGGCTTACAAACGCAGTCCTGTTCACAGTGGTCACAAAGACATCACTTGATTTTTCACCAGTATTAGTAATGAAACAATCTTTTCTTGCTAATGTTCAGTGCTGCACAATTAATACACAACTGTAATACAAAAGACCTGTCTTCATGGGTTTTGGGGCTGGAAAGCCTGTTTTTTACACAGTGTTTCTTAGTGTTTCAGATACTGAATGGTACCAGTGATGGGCAATGGGTGRTAGCTTACAGTCAGTCCAGCCATGCCTCTTCATAGCCAGTTCACACGGTGCAAGCCATATCCCAGACCTGCTCACGCTGCCACCTGCGGCTTTTTGCTTTCCATTTCAGACACATCGTGAGGTTCTCCATAGCATAAGGCAAGGCTGCCTCAGAGAAACAATCCCCTTGGGGCAGATTTGTGCCAGGGGTGATAAAGCTCCAGGAGGCAGAGAAGACCTACCCAGACCCTGGAAGCCATCACAGTCTGCTGCCGCTGTGCTATGCAGTTGTGAGCATGGACAGGCAGTCAAAGGAGCTCTCTGGCCTCAGACCAGACCTGGGACAGCTTTGGGCATTTCAACAGCATGGGGTGTCTACATTTGCGGTCATGTAGGTTTAAGTGCTCACTTGCACATGGACCTTTTAGCTAAGGAAAATTAATTTACAAAGCATATTTCGTTTAAGAATAAATGAAGCAGAGCCATGGATACGTGAAATGACTTTGGGAGCCAAGGCAAAAAAAAMCCCCAAACATTTCTTGCTGTTGGGTCTTCAGTAAGAAACCCAAAGCCTGGCAAAAAATATTCCCTCTTCTTTGACAGCAATAAGCTGCATCATCACTAACCCTAGCATGAAAGAAAATCAGCTATCGCTGCCCTTCTCTAGTTACAGCTGAATCACTCTTGGCTCTGCAAGCAGGGCGAGGATGGGAACTTGAAGCTGGAGAGGCAGGAAAACTTCCTTGCTCCCCTTCCCAAAGAAAGAGCTGTACTAAGAGTCTGCTTTAAGACTGCCAGGGTGTGAAGGTTTTGTCTGGTTCTCTGTTGGAGCATGAGCATATATGCTGTGAGGCACCAAGTGGCTTAGCAACTCAGGAAAAGCAAGCAATGCAAATCATTTCATAAAGCAGAACATAAGGAGATAGTCTTTTTGCCACTGCACGATATCCATGGACAGAGCACTTTTCATCTGTCACTGATCTATAATTCGCTTGATTTTGTCACACTGAGTTATCATACGGTCTTACTCTGAAGGCAACTTCATTCATAATTTACCCTCATCTGACAAGGGGAAAGTGTAATATTATTGCATTTTACATGAAAGAAAATAGGGTATCAGTTAAAAAATTGGAATGGACCGCCTATCTTAAGGACTTTTCTAATAAAATGAGTTAGATGAGCTTTTCTGGTGTTGCTAATACTCATTTTCACTGAGTGTATGTATTTAGTGATGCTCTGTATCAAGAGATGTTAGAATGCACCTAATTTGTTCACAACAATGCTGCAAACCCATTAAAACAGGCAGACCACAACAACCTTCACTGGTTCAGTGACAAAACAACATCCATTCACTTTAACCTGAAGCACACTTCCAAGCATGTCCTGGACCAATGTTAGGTGAGCATTCACACACAGGTTTGCTTAGGCAGTGGGATTAGTGCAGGACAAGAGAGAACACTCTGTTGCCTTAGCACAATGCCATTAGCCTAGGGACACTCTCTTTCCTTCTTATGTCCTCTGCAAAGAAAATCTAGCTGTCAAGTGTCAGTCTGAACTCAGACTAAAACATTGATGAGATTTCAACAACATAAGACTGCCTTGTTCATTTCCGAGCTTTGCAACAACCAGAAATAGTCTCAGAAAAATAGAAATACCTACTTACAACATATGGAAGCTTGAATTAAAATCAACACTTCGTGATTTTCTGCCCCCTACCTTAACGTATGGGGACTAGGATAATGTATAAAGTCAAATCCTCAGTATGTAAAAAAAACCCCACCAACAACAGAGCTCTTGCTTGCCTGGTTTTTTGGCTCTTCAGTTTGGTTCTGCTCTGTTAAGCTAGGATGAAATC
Source organism: Oceanodroma leucorhoa (assembly GCA_030449065.1). Taxonomy (NCBI): domain Eukaryota; kingdom Metazoa; phylum Chordata; class Aves; order Procellariiformes; genus Oceanodroma; species Oceanodroma leucorhoa. The sequence goes on along the minus strand of JASVER010000049.1, from coordinate 659,357 downwards.
ACAGCAAACACTACACTAATGCTTCTGTTAATTAACAACCTGCTTCGCAACTGCACTTTTCATTCCCACAAAAAGTGCTGCATTTTCACAAAGTATCACTTGTAGTAAGGCATTCAAACATGCTAATCGCAGCTTTGCCTCCCAGGGAGATGTATGGGCTTGCTCTGCATTAGTTAGAGGCTTCTGGGTTGATTTCCTTTTATTGCTGTTATTATAACTGTTTGAAAAAATTAGAATTTGTTTCATTTTTGCAAACTTGCAGAAATCCAGCTCAAGAATAGATAAAATGATACCCTGATACGCTTTACGAAGATACACATAACTCAGCTAAGTTTACAACAGTGTCACAGAAATGCAGATAGGAGGGGGCTGGGAAGAAAAATTCTTCAGACATCTGTTTTTTTCCGCATAGGCTACTCTGCATTGGCTATGATGGGAATGGGACAGATAAGCGACTGCAGACTGTGCAAAGCAGATGTGACTGTAAATTGCAACATATGCAAATTGTTCAGTGTAGCTTTCTATAAACATTGCATATCCTTTTTTTTTTTTTTTTTTTTTTTTTTTTTTTCCTTCATTTTTTTTTTTTTTATTCCTCTGCTTTATTCTTATCTGCTTGCTGGGTAGTAATAACAAAGATTGAAAAGTTTAGTCACAAGACAACAGGATCCAGCACTTGGTTATTGCAAATTCCTGTTTACTGCAAACACCGACATATGCGAATAAAGAATCTGGGTCAAAAAAGCACAACAGAGGATGCTACCTGTCTTTGCACTGAATAGCAGGCAGCTGGGAAATTGGCGAGTTTTAGCACAAAACCAGTAGGAATCTGATTCAATGAGATGATTTATTTTTTTATAAGGGCATTTTAGATGTTCAGCCGAAGTGAGAAAAGGTGGTTTCCTGTTGAATTAATGCTTCACTTTCCAATAGATCTAGGCATCTGTGGCTCCTATTTCTGTGTCCGTGCAGCAGTGAAATTCGTCTTGCTAGGCACCTCTACACTGATTGTATTGCTAAACAAATTAGTAGGGACTGGACCTGTGGGTCTGGGAAGAAGCACTCTTCAGGATAGTTGTCCACTGCTGGATAGGGAAAGAGAGAGGAGAGATGCCTCAGAGAACACATTGTTAGGGAAAGCCTTGGGAAGAGAAGCCCCAGGGATCTTGCTCTATTTTGAAAGTAGCTGCTATACCGGTAACATGTGATAATCTGCCTGGAAGATTCTAGGGTAATGTTATAACTAGAATAAAATTGATGATGCAATTTTTGACCACATGTAAGTGGTGGGTGATTGTACAATATTAAGAAAAAGACAAAACCCAGGCCACTGCATGAAGAGAATGTCTGGAGTGCATCAGGAATAAGTTAACAGGGCAAGGAGAAATGAACACAATGGAGCCAGAGAGCCCCAGGCCAATTTACAATGAGTCATGATTCTCCAAAATAACAAATCAACACAGACTACATATCCAGTCATCATCCAAACAATACGGCACTTTCTGAACCAAATCTTGAAAAGAGTAATTTGTCCCTTGAAACTGAGCATTAGGATGAGCCTTTTTTCAATGAAATGTGCAACTAATACCTTTAAAAAAAAATAAAAAAAATCAATAGACAAACACATTTGATTATATAGATGTTACTTGTTGAAGGTGTAGCCCTATTTGAAAATGTCATGCATCAAGAGTTGAAGGCACTTCAGAAGTCCACACATACAGAGCACATTATGCATTGTCAGTTTTCTCGTTGTATTTGTACACAAATTTGGTCAAACAAAGCTAGCACAATTTTTTTTTAAACCCTTTTTCTGAAAATATATATGCAAATCACATATACAGAGCCTTTACCACCTCGATCTCACTCGATGTTGTTTTCAGTGGGATTAATAAAAGTCCAGAGTAAATTAATTTAGCTTATTGGTATTACTGTGTAGGGAAGGGCAAGGCAGATTAGGCTCCAGTCTACAATGCTACGAACAATCAGATACACTTGCTGTAGGAGTTTTAAAAATAGGACCTTATTTTAAGAGAAAATAAATAATTTTAAAAGTTCCTCTAAATCCATACTTCCTTGCAAAAGTCCTGAACACAAGAATTAAAAGCCCAGGACTCCTCTTGTGGAAACCACCAGGAGCTCTGCCATGAGACTAAATGGCAGCCACATCAATGGCAGTGGAAATAGTAGATGAATCAGTTGTCTACAACACATCTTTATTTAAAAAAAACCCAAAAACATAAGCATAAGATTAATTTGTTACAATGTAGACGTTAGGTGTTACAGAGTCAATTAGTGAAATGAAAAGTTAGGATAAATCCATCACTGTCAATTAAGATGTATTAAAGATAATATTGTCTCTTCGGTGTTCTTACAAATTTAAAGGCATTTACCCTTAGGCTATTATTATTTAGCTCCTGTCTGCGAAAATTAATCTGTGTCTTAATGACACTCGATAATATATACACTTTAATGGGCTTTTCTTCATTTAAAGGTGAACTCCCAAGCAAAAAGACTATGTCTCTACTACTGCTTTAGGATGTATTAAAGAACTGCAGTAGCAGGACTGAGCATTTTTGCTTAAACATTGTGTGCTAACATCATTTGTCTTGTTTTCTCTTTCAGCCCCTTCTTCGGGGAGGGGCTCTGAGCAATGCAGCATCTTGTTTTGTTAAAGTTTTATCATTTGCTTCTTTTCAAATGCACAAGCTGCTTTACCTTTAGCTTTGAGAAGATTCTGAACTTGCACACTCTCTGGATCTGAGTGTTTCCTCCACCTCTAAAACAGGGGCAGTTGGTTTTGGGAACTTGCAGAGAGCCTGGATGCCTGTCAGCTTCCACTCCCACACCCCCCCAAAGAGGGGAAGCGTAAGCCCAGGCTGCTCAGCGAACAGCCACGCTGTTGCACTTGAAGGCACGTGCGCTGCCAATTTGGGAGGAAGAGGGAAGGCCTGCAGCCACCCTGCAAACTCAAGGCATGTCTGGTCCCTTTTCCGCAAAGGGGTTGCACCGAGGGGAGTGAGCTCAGATGGGGCACGTTGACAGCCCAGCGTAAAGTGGGACCCTGACCTGCTGTTGGGTTTCATATACTTCTGAAAGTCCCGAAAACTTCTGTGGATGACTTTGTTCATTTACTGTCCTCAAGAATCCCACTGATATTGCTTAACCTACAGTGACAGGCAGACTGTTCCCAGTGCATGATTAAATAGATAGAAGAGCAGAAAGTAAAGAACAAGAACCCATGTTTTCCCGTAGGAAACCAGGACCCATTATCAGTACTAGCAGTGATGCAGATGGACACTTTATTGAATGGCTAAAATGCTTGAGTTTTCCAAGAAGACACCCCACAAAAAGTGTCAGCTCCTTGATTGGGCACTTTGTTCACATAAAGAAAACCTTTGAACTAAGCTCTTCCCTGGTACACTCCAAGAAGGCTTTATATTGCACTACATTTACACAGACTGCTAGCCCTGGCTGGGCTGGGTGAAAGGTAAGAGTAAAGGTGTCCTTGGCCTCTCTCGTAATGAAATGAGGAGTGATACTCACCCTGCAAAGAGCAGGCTTTGTCCTTTGTGGACATGGCAGAAGGGCTGTCCTAGGCGTTAGCATTATAGGAGGCAGGTGAAAAAGACAGTTGTCAATCTCTCATGCCTTGCCTGTTGTATAAAATGCACTATGTTAGAACTAAATTGCACTGCTAATGAAATCATATTGTTAAATGAAGCCATTTAACACGGACAAGCATTAATCAAAATTAATTCATTTTTAAACACTGTCCATGTTAAAAATAGAAGATCATTGAACTCTTTCTTTGTTGAGAAAACACAATTAATACAAGACAGTACTCCCACTCCCATTATATGCATCACCAAGCTTACATGGGAGAAGACAACTGACGCTGTGGAGAAAACAGAGATTTTTCTCTAAATGCCACCCTGTTGTCCTCTCCCATCCCTGCCCACCAGCTTTGAAGAGGGCAAGATACAGCTCTCTGTTGACTCATCGGGCACAGTTTCAGCCATCTCAATGAATGAATCTAAAGGTAGAAACAAAAGAATCGTAACATTTTGTTCTACACACTGAACCTCAAAGGTCGTGATCTTGAAATGTCACTGGTCAGAGATGTCCAAATAAATATGCTTCAGCCAGAATTGTAACCTTTAATAAAAAGGTACAAGTACTTGCTAAGGATATATGTCTTCAGCACAAATACAATGTATACAAATAAAAACAAATTCAACACCACAGCTGGTCTTTAATGACACTTAATTTACATAAAAAACAGAATTGGGTGTTTATGGAACTGGAAAAGGATTGAGAAGATGGTTTTACCTTGAAACTGCTACTAAAAAAAGCCTCCATTTCCATAGATGCTTCCCAATTCATTACCTTTTCAGCAACGAGTGCTAGGAGATCTCATCAGAGACAGGTGCTTACTGAAATACAAATCTACAGCCAGTTGCTCCTTCAGACAGCAAAATTCATCTCAGAGTAATTTCCCTTTTTCCAGAGGACCAGTAAGCTATAAGTCCCTCTTGAACTTTTCAAACTAGGGTTTAAATAGAACTTAGGAGAGGTATAGTTATTGCATTGACCATCTGCCTGAATGTTTAACTTAGGTGTGAAGTAGCTCATACAACACAGGAGTCAACAAGCCTTGTGATCAATGGTGCCAAAGGCTGACAATACATCCAATAAAAACCAGCACAGGCACCTCCATATTCATCATTCGTTGCTGGGAGTCAATGATCCACCATCTATGCAAGTGAATTTGAAGTCCTCCTTGTGTTACTTGAATATAAAATTACACCAGGTCAGGTTGGTTTAAGAGGCTGGATTTCTTGTTGGCTGAAGTCCACATCTCTTTTTTCTTGCCGTACTTCAATGCCAGCTGCAAACTTCTAGTAAAGCTGCAGTATTCTATCCTATTCTATTTACTTGTTTATTAAAATTAAGCCTCATATTAACACGGGCAAATAATCCAAGTTAGCATTCACAGTGCTCAAAACTCCTTGGGAAGAGTCAGTTTTATTTAGGTTTGGCACCAGTGACTCTATCCAGCCTTTCTCTTCTCCAACAAAAAAAAGCCCCCAACCATATTTTCACCCCATCAACCCAAGCTCAAGCTTTTAGGAGCAACTGCTCCTCAAGTGCTCTGCTACAACCCTTGTTTTCAGACTGTTGAGGTTTGCCATCGATCTCAGTGAGACAGGAAGTCCAGGACCCCCAACACCTGAGCTCCAGAACAGGGAGCACTCTTGTGGTTTAACACCAGCCAGCAACTAAACACTACACAGCTGCTTGCTCACTCCCCCCTCTCCGGTGGGGTGGGGGAGAGAATCAGAAGAGTAAAAGTGAGAAAACTCGTGGGTTGAGGTAAGAATAGTTTAATAATTGAAATAAAGTAAAATAGTAGTAGTAGTAGTAATAATAATAATAAAAGAATATACAAAGCAAGTGATGCACAATGCAATTGCTCACCACCCACTGACCGATGCCTAGCCCATCCCCAAGCAGCAGCCGTGCCCACCCAGCCAACTCCCCCCAGTTTATGTGCTGAGCATGACGTCATATGGTATGGAATACCCCATTGGCCAGTTGGGTTAGCTGTCCTGTCTATGCTCCCTTCCAGCTTCTTGTGCACCTGGCAGAGCCATGGGAAGCTGAAAAGTCCTTAACTAGTGTAAACATTACTTAGCAACAACTACAAACATCAGTGTGGTATCAACATTATTCTTGTAATAAATCCAAAATGCAGCACTATACCAGCTACTAGGAAGAAAATTAACTCTATCCCAGCTGAAACCAGGACAAACTGAGTAAGCTGCTCTAGAAGTGCTATCAGCAGGCTGTCATCCAGCTTTCTTCTCATATCTTCAGTTTCAGTATCCTCATTCTGATATAAACTCCACATTATTTCTCTGCTTTTCTTATTCATTTAGATCATAAAACTGGCTTTTCCTTTCAACTGTTTATAAGCTGATCAGCTACATCACTGTCAGAAATTAATATCCCACATAACAAATTGCCACAATTACATTACTAACAGCTTTTAATATTTCTATGATGAAAAAAACACGAGAGAAGAACCACTTTGTTAAGACAAAATTGACACGACTATTTACAGGTGTCTGTGCAAAGGGCAATTTTCTGACACTCTATTTTGTTCAGTGAGTTGAAAAGAAGGTATGCTTAAGAAAATGCTGCCCAAGATATGCTTAAGAAAATGCATGCAATAATTTAATTAGCTACTGCAATTTTGTGTAGTCCCTGTAAGATTTTCTGTAGAAATTCCCCAGTTCATGGGATTTCATAAGAAGGACTTGATGAGTTCTTTTCATGCTGCACAAGAATGTTTCCACCCCACATTATTAGGTGAAAAAGTGTTTCCTCCTGACAACATACTGTTGCAGCACTGTTTGTGCTTAGCATGGGAGGCACTGGTGGCACAAATATTTGGTGTAAATAACTGTATGTGCAGACAATGGTGTGGATTCAATCTGCCATCCTGAATTCTGACTGAACGCTTCTAAACCAGAACCTCTTACACGAACTTCATATCAGCTCACACATAGTGTCTGCGACCAGGTAAGGCTATATAATTTCTATTTAGCACAATAACAAACGAAAATAAAATTATCACTAAGCACAGAAGTTAAAAGCACCTACCTGTTTAGACTACCCTGGAAATATCTTTATGCAAGTAATCATTCCACCAGGAGTGGATAATGATGTCCATCAAATAAAGAAACTACGTAGCTGAGTAGTGGTATTCTATCAATGAACATGGAGGTATGTGCCCAATCCATGTAATGTGCTGAAGAAAACACRGCATCAGAAAGGGGCAGGATGGCCAGCTGAAGAGAAACTGGTGCAATTTCCTACTCTGCCACAGATCTGCTGGGTGATCTTGGGTGACCACTGCTCAGTGTCCCCTCCTCCAAGAATGACTAACAGTCCTGACACTTTTCTGTCCAAAAGACTGAGAAGTCTCTTGGGGAGACATACTAAGAGATGAGTTAGGGCATAGCTAGACATGTCTCGTTAAAGGGCCAGAAAGAACTGAAATCTTCAGAAACCTCTAAGAGCCTCTCCATGACATCAAGCAAGGTCTTGCTCTGCTGTATGGTTAAGGCCATTTTGCTGTGAGTAGCTGACAAGCAGTTATGTCAATACCTTTGAAATTCTGTAGTAAAGTCTGGTTTGATCATGTTATCTCCATTCCTTCCAGGGAGGCAAAATTTCAAATCAAGGATAAAACTTCGAGGCATCTTACGTCCTTCTCCCTTGTCCCCCCTGAAAGTTTAGRACTGAGCCTTAGATGGGTGGATCTTGGTTCAGCCATTGGTACATTTGTATTGAAAAACAAAGCAAAACCTACAATTATAGTTAGGAAAGTTATTCCAGGAAGCTGTGAGAAAGTAAAACAATAAGACATCATTGGGGAGCTCATTTTAGAGAGAGCACAGCAGGATGCGCAGCCACAGAAAAACAATATTCAGCAAATCTGACCTAGATAACAGTATTTCCTAGTGACTAGAATTCATTAGAAACAGCAGCTTAAAAATGTACCACACAGGATTCTTTGAAGCCTGAGTGTCACTTTCAGTTTAAATAACCCAACCCAGCTTAGCTAAAAATAAAAGCAACTTTTATTTTTTCCCTTACCAAAAAATAACAACAAAAAAAGCTGAGAGTTCTGCTATTAAGAAGAGGTTAATAATAAGTCAGTATGAAACAGAGCTCTGACTTTGTAGGGTTTTAGATGAGTGAATGCCTTCTTTGGCTATGAGCGAAGCTGATAAGCTCTCAGACCTGAGTGTTGGGTTCAAACAAATTCCAAATGCAAAAACAAAACTCAGCAGAAAGTCTCAAAGTTTCCATACTATAAAACTAAAGCATTTTCACATAATTTTAGTGGAAAATCATGATGAATAAATTATTCTGTCTCATGGCAGCAGTGTGTTAGCACATGATAGAAAATCATCTTCAAGCCTTTTCTACTTCCTTGCTTCTCCCCAAGTGCTACAGTGAAAATCCTTCTTACAAAAGGAGGCTCAGTTGCATCCCTCAAGGAGAGGAAGAAGGGAGATTGAAACCCTTTCCTCCTTGAGAAAGCTTTTGAGTTGTGTTGAATGCAGCCCCAGGTTACCTCTCCATTTCAAGAAGCTACTCGCATGCTTCTATACTCAAAGTTAAGCATGTGCTTAAGCACTATACTAAAGCCAAAGTGCCTTTCCACATCAAGCCTATATTCACCTTACAAGTAGATATGGTTTACTTTAAAAGCTTTACTGTCATGTAAGCGTGAATAAAGGGATAAGATTCATGGACTTGTCCACATTTTCCTGTAAAAATTACATGATGCATCACAAAATATTTTCTAGTGTAAATTCAAAACTTTAGATCCCTGCAGAAGGTCCTCTGGACATCTCCATGTCTGAAAAAGTTACTATCCCCACAACAAAAAACATAATCTAATCTCTAGTTTAAAATTTGCTGAAAAAGAAAAATCACAGAACTGCAACCAATATAAACACAACTTCATGCTTACCACATTCAATGAGTTTGACAGTTTCTTAAAAATGACTCTAGAAGCAGCTTTGAATTGTACAGCTGCTTTATACCTACTGACTCCATGGTTAGTCATTTGTCACTTGACAGTATTTATTTTTGCCCCGAAACAGTTACAGGAGCCAAACTAAGATCTTATCTTTTAGAAAACACTAAAATAATGTAGGTAGATGAGTGTGCTTCATTCTAGTAATTATTTACTTACTACTTGTATTTGATATTCACTTCCCATCCATCAAGTATTTTCCAAGCAAACTCATTAAAGAAGGTCAATTAGAAGATGACTACAGTTACTAGCTAATATAGGGCCCATTCATCCCCTGAAGACAGCAAAGTACTGGTCAACCATGTTGCAGGGAAGAAAAGGTTCATTGCAACTTCTGCAACCTGGACAGTAAGCACTCCGCAAAACAACCCCTACTGGATTTAATAGTGGTGACTGAAGAGGGTGCCGGTCCTCCCATCCTCTTCTCACACCACCCCATTGCCACAGTTAAATCTCATGAGTTAGTGACAAAGTCCCCAGCCACCTCAGTTCACACCAAATAAAACCTGAAGATGGATTACACTGCCCTTGGGCTGGGAGCTGCAGTGGCTGGGGAGCAGGCACACTACTTTTTGCTATTTTTACCTCAAGGATAAGGAACTCCAGCAGAGGCAGGGCAAAGTAATCGACAGTAACTTTTTAAACTGCCTCGGCCTGAATCAACGGAGCTTTTCAAATCACAGTCCATGGAGCAAAACCCAGCCCTGCTCCCCATCTTCTCCATATAAGTTACCCACAAAAGGATTTGCTAAAGTATATTGCAATTGGCTTTCTTTTATTGCCCCAATCACTGACAAATCTCTGGAATGAAACTTGTTATAACTCATTTCATCAAGCAGATGAAATATCGTCTTAGACAGGCAGTTCTGCCTAGTAAGGCAGCTACCTGCATGGCTTTGGATCTCGGGCAAATTTGCAGAATTACCAGAATGAAATCTGAGCAAAACAGCCTTGTGTGTTTTAACTGATTGTACTCTAGCATTTTAGAGTTCCTATTTTTAGGCCTCGCAGGTTGACACCTTCTCCTTGCAGGGCCAATAATCAGAAGTTAAACTTGGTATCTTGGAGTCAGTGCTCTTCCACCTGGGTTTTTTGCAGTTCGTCTCAGAAGTCCTAACACAACTGGTGCCTGTCCAAGTGTCTCTAGTGACAGTGACTGCTTGGTAGTCATCTGCAAGACCTCCCTAGCATTTTCTTTCTTTCTCTCAAGAACAACACATCACTGTATTCACACCGTAAGCCTATCTATAATGTAGAACTGCTACAAGGTCCTCCTGCTGCTTCGAAGATCTCTGGCAGCAACCTTTTGCTGGATGTTGATTTACTCCATTTGGTATCTAGTGTTTCTGCTTCAGTTTCCATCATCTCAAAGTTCAAAACATGGTTATATGGCTGAATGGCTCACACAGGCTGTGCTGCTCTCCTACTGCCAGAGCACACGCTGCCTTCAACCCTCTGCCCACGAACTGAAAGGTAAGGTTACTCCCAGTTTTCACCTGATCCCTTCCTACTTGAGAAGTTTTGGGAAAAAAAAAAAAGTTCCAAACTATTTTGCTATTTTACTGTTCAATCAGAATCATGATGCTTTTTTCCTGTAACTGTATAGATGTTTCTCCTTTGGAGGACACCATTTCCATTCAATAGCACACAGTCAAATAATCCTTCCTCCCTGCCTGATTTTCCAAATGACTGATTTGGGCCTCTACATTAACCTTGGCAGCTGAAATTGTCTAAACTGTGTAATGCTTAATAAGGGAGTTTCTTCTTGCATGCATGCATGAATCTAAGGTTTCAGCCCATCGAACTCCAACAGCTTGCTGTTCCTTTTTATTTATTTACTTCATTTTACTTGAACACTATCTTGTGAGGAACATTTCAGTATGAGTTTGGATCTTAAGAATTAAATTCTAGGAGAAGTTGGCAAGTACAGTAGGAGACGGACAACCACAATGTGCCATGAGATTCATAAAGTAAATGGACTTACATTAGGTAGGGATAGTGCCGCTTAAGCTCTGAAACAGGAGCTCATTTTGTGGGGACATGTATCTGATCTCTAATACACTAGGGGCAAATCAGGAGCAACTTCAGTACATTGACTGGATTTACATCAGTGATAGAAGAGAAGGAGATAACTAGTTTTATAGAATGTACTTCAAAAAGTAGAAGCAGCTTGTAGGTCTTTCATCCCCCCTGCCCAAGCCCGAGTCTATATAGACTCGCAGGATGTAATTCAGGGGAAAAAAAAAAAAAAAGAAAAAAAAAAAAAACCACACAAAAAACCCCTAAGACTCTCACCTGCACCTTTTGGTTTTTTCCAAGATATATTTCTGGTCCTAAAAAATAATCCATTTTCACAGTAAGGTCAGTAAATGGTTACCCAAGCATCTGCTGTATTTCCTTGAATTCTCCTTTATTTTCTCCATAAGGAAATACTGGAAAGTCTGCCGTAGAGAAGGCTGCCCAAAAATCTGTACTTAGGCTGTGACTAAGCATTGCTTTGGATTGCTCAAGTCCCAGATTCAGTAAAACAGTTAAATTTATGCTTAGGTTTATTTCTACTGAGCTAAAGGCTTACCTATATGCATAAGTCTCACTGAAATCAAAAGGATTTAAAATACATACTTACATTTACACAAGGGAGATGGATTTAAGCACAATGTTCAACTGCTCTATGGAGATGGGACTTACGCAAGTCAAGGCAAGTAATAGATTAAATTTAGAAGTACTGCTCTGTGCTCCTGTGGTACCACAATAAATAAGATGTGACTGCGGAAGTGGCAAATCACACTCTGTACCTCTAACCTACTTCGCACAGAATATACTTATAAATTAATGTAATTAAGGTATTTTAGACATATCATTGCTCTTGCACCTCTCATTTGGGATTATTTTACTATCTGTATGGTTTACTTCACCAGGAATAGGAGATTCCCAATTTCCACATGAAGACTTGCTCCCATCATTGGGAGATAACATATTTTCAAGTTCAGATAAGGCAAAATTAATGTACCAAAATGCAGGTAACTCACCTGAGGATGAGTCCTCTCAGACTAATGTCATAAATTATCATTATTTCAGTCCCTACTCCAGAGACATTGGAAGAGGTTGTGGCTTAAGCCCTTGTCTGAAATACAATTTTGGTGACTATAAAATCCAGTCAGACCCAGAAATACAAATCCAAATTATCCAAAGTGATTGATAGCTATACTGTTCTCCAAAGTCTTAATATGTCTCAGAAAAGTTGATGTATGTAGAATTTATAATCAGAAATAACTTCTTTAAAAAAATGAAAGTCTAATTTCAGATGGATACAAGTAGATGACTTTTCAGTGACTTTAGAAAAGCTCTTTTGCATCTACCAAAGCAATGAATTTTAAGTCCACATCTCAGGCTTGAAAGCCCAGAAGTAGCTGTTTAGCAAGGTAGAGTAGCAAGTGGAGATCCAGTAAGCAATTGACACATTTATAACACAATTCTGTGATGATTGTCACATGATGATCTCTACAAACATGTATGTACATACATAAATTTTTAACTGTATAACATATATACTTTATAAGGGCATTAAAAATACATACACAGATTATGTGTAACAATATTAAAATTGCACCAAGTACTTCTTCCAAAAAAGTAGCAAAAAAGAATTATCTCTTCCTTTTAATCTTATATTTTAAATTAAAAAGATACTGAAATTTACATTAATCAAAACACAAGAAATCACCAGTTTTACTAGAGATTTTATAAAAATATTATTCTCTGCTTTGCTTGTGGTTGTGCTCCTCAGACTTATTACTGCAATTCTCTTGCAGTTTGGTTAAATGTCAATGCTCCAATTACTTTAATAGTCAAACTGTGCGCTATTTTCACCACACAGTCATTCAGGCTTGTCATGTTTGACAAATCCAGTAATTGAGATGAACTGTTGGAGAATCCTGACATGTAACCAGTCATTTCCTACTGCAGAACATTGACCTCTGCAGCATAAACCACAGAGGATTTATTCAGCAGCTTGAAAAAACAAACAGGCTTGTTAAGATCATCATTTCACACCTCTCTCTACTCATTTCCTTGTTTATTCACTTTATGTTCCATTGGGGTGGGAATTAAAACATTAGGAGCACTTTGAATAAGCACGAAAATAGGACTTGAGCAAATATTCTGAGAAACTATTGTAAATTAAAAATTGCTTAGCAGATTACTAGAGGCTGAGTGTACTGTCAAACAGCTTCAAATCCCCCCTCAATCCTCCCCTGCCCCCAAGCAGCTGCACCCCACCCCAGCCTCAGCTCATTAACAGAAGAAGGTATTATACAAATCACATAAAGTATTTATCAAACAATGCTTGTTTCAGTCAGTCATTACGGTACGTTAACCCTTGCCGGGGCCTTTTTATTTTTACCGTTCCTCCACCATGATGTCCTGCAGCCGGCATGTAGGCAATGCACTGAAACCTCAGAACTACCCCCAATTTACCTCGGATTCACTGAGCCAAGCAGAAGCGCTGCAAAACCTACCAAGTGTGTACTTGCTGGGCTGGCAGATCCTTGGATGATGCCCTTGGGACAACCATCAGTATTTGACAGGTCTAGACAGCTACAAGCCCATGACGCTTGTGTTGAAAAACAAATATTTTGCAATGCCAGCTTGTTACAAAGAGAAAATGCAACAAAGGTTTGCGATGAGGATGCAACCTAATTCAAATGTAATTCTGAAGCTCCCCTGTGATTTACATCAACTGGAGACCTGATGCTACTTTTGTTATAGTTCTAAAAGTAACTATGGACCTTTCTACCAGAATTTAGCCCTTCTTTGGATGAAGTGCTGACATTTCATATAAAGAATAATGGGGAAAAAAAAAAAAAAAAAGGCAAGTGGTGGCTAAAAATATAAAGAAGAAATAATCCACACAGACAATACCAGCTTCCAAGAAGTGACCTTTGCAGTTGCCAAAATTAAATATCCCTTTGAATGCTTCTGACTGCCTTTATCAGAGACTGTGGCTGGTCTAGGACACATGTTACCAAACTGGGCTATAAGAGACCTTGCTTCATGTTCCCTCTTCCAAAGACTTTTTGCTTGTTCTTGGACAAGAGAATTAATTTATCTATTTTACAAGCTGATTGATTGCTCCTCCCTGGAGCCTTTGAAAGAAATGTGCTAACTATTACAGGTCACTTAGATTCTGCAGAGGATAAAGACCTCTTAAGTACCAAAGACAGTCTATCCATATAATTTTTGTAATACATACTAATTCAGAACCAAGTGTATGGCAACCACCAAGGCTGAAAGGGCAACAGGAATCATCTGAGAAGGCAGAACTAAGAGCAAAAGACTTTTGTAGGAAATGAAGCACTAGAAATTACTTGTGCAAAATTCTATTTCCAGGAAAAAGAAAAAGTTCAAATACTGAATAGAAGGGGAAAGTGAATAACTACACAGCTGCGCTTTGATTAAATTACTATATGTTTATTTTCATATTGTTTCCTTCCAGTATTACTTCTTCAATTAGGCAGGCATTGCCCACCTGAGAGAGAGAGACCAGAAACCTATGAGGATACTTAGAGCATCTGGTCATGTGTCCAAAGCCTAAGAGCTGGTGGGTGAGAACAATGCTCGCTCTCACTGCTCAGGTCACTTAACCCTTATCAAGGAGGAAGGCAGTAACTGTCCTCCAGCTGGAGGGTCCAGAGTCCAGCCTTTTCCACGGGAATGCACAAGTTCTTCATGAAAGATGGTGGTTAGTTACTCATACATCATGCATTCAGACAGAAATTAGCCTATGGTACAGCATGCAGCTAGCTGACTGAAGCAATTCACTGCATTTGCCTTCAGGAGTCTGACTCAAAGAGGAATAGAGGACTGACTCTAAATCACAGTCATTTTCATGGTCTCGCACTTCTTAGTATCCCCATTGGTCACGTGGGCTGTGTGTCCATCCTTACCAAGTAGTGCATTTGCAGAGGTCGTGAATTAACTTTCTACCTATTCACATGACACAAACCCAGTTGAGTCTTGCGATGAGGAACAACCAGTAGCAAGAAGGTCATAGGGGAGACTAGGCGCTCTCCCAAGGTACTGCAAGCTGAGTAGCAGTGTTCCCTGAAGGCAGCGCAGTCTCTTGCACCATCTGCATGCGACTGCAGCCGCTGAAGGAGCGGCTGAAGGAGTGTAAAAGCATTACACAGTCCTAATCCACAGGGCATCTGTAGGCACCACCACAATGCAGAGAGGACAACTCCTTGGGTTTAGCTATGAACACCCACGGCTAATGYGCATTAGGAGGGAGGAGGGTTGCCACCTCTCCAAGGCAGAGCCGCGAAGCCTGAAGAACTGCACATGTGCAACACAGTGGTCAATGCTCTGCCCTCCACCCCGCCATACAGCAGGTCCCTGCTATAAGAGTCCCCATCAGTCTTCCCAACTGAGGGARAGCAGGTTATGTCCCACCTGTGTGCTGGATCGATTTTTTTCTCTTCCTCCTTCCCCACCCACCTGCTGGTAGATGATCATATTACATTAGTAGTTCAGACAACTTCACACCACATGCACCTGAGCCGGAGATTAACCTTTTCCATCCAGAGACACCAGCCTTGCTACTCTCCCTCCATGGCTTCACCACCTCCGGTAACAGTGGGGCTTTGGCAGAAAGCCTTCGCCTTTCTGTTAATGAGGAGCAAAGCAACATGATAATTGAGCATACCTAGTGCTTTGAGGTCTGCATTGGGCTGCCTACTGCTCAGCAGGTAAAGTCTGAGGTTTGGTTATCATGTGTGAAGCTGTAAACAGGCATCAGACAACTGCTCAGCCCAGCTCTGGGAAATGGGGGAAAGAGCATTTTCCTGTCACAACACACAGTAAATCCAAACCTATGAACCCCTAAAACATCATGTCCCTCCCTTCCCCAGTAAATACAAGCCTCATCTGATTTATCCAAGTGACTGTCGCTCTCCCTTCACCTTCTTGCCACAGCTGGAGAGTGGATTCTCACTATTGTACAAAAAAACTGGATTGCAACTCCAATATTCCTCATGAGGGCAACAAACTAGACCACAGTAGGGAGCAAGTTCTTCAAACAAACTGGAACATGATGACCTTCAGGGTATGATTAAGGAAAGCTGATCCTTATGGCAGCAGGTCTGTACTAGGTGACCTTTTAAGGTGCCTTCCAGCACTCTTTCCTATGACCCTGCTTGCAAAGCCCCATTTATTAGACAGCATTTGTGGCAAAGGCAGCGCTTGCATTCCTAGGTGGTACATGCAATATATTGGCCTGCTAACTTAATTTATTACCTATGTGAAGTTATCTACGTCATCTCGTCACTAACACACAATTCAGTTTAGTTGCCAACAGTATTTAAATTTTTATTCACAGGGTTAGCATTGATAAATCACACAAAAAAAATGACACTATTATTAGCCAGTGGCTAATAACTAAGGAAGTGTCTGAGAAACTGCTTTCCAACATTTGCCTTTTGCTGCCATACAAACAACCTACTGTACAAGAGATGGTTGCTAATGATTATATGAGAAATAAACATGCTACGGAAAACTCCAGGTTTACATGATTTTTTTTCTGCATAAAAATCCAGGGAAAAATGTGTTCACAATGTATCTGCTCCTGATATTTGGAGGGGGAGGGGGAGCTGTCTCATGAAATTAATCTTTTCTTTTAATAATCAGTCATCAGTATTTCTAAGGGAACATTTTCAGGCCTCTGAGGCTGTCAAAGCTACTTTTGCTGACTGTTTCAAAGTCAGCCATATCTCTTTTGACAGTCTGAAAACAGATTATCACATCCTGTATTTTTTTTTTTTCAGGCCACATCCTCCTTCTCTGCAATCAAAGTCCCAGCCAGCCAGATGTTTGAACATCTAGTCTGAAAAAAAGACTTTGCTCTTGCAGAAAGAGGCAACAAGAAGGGAGGAGCAAAAGGGCAGGAAGAAAGCATCATACTCAAATGTTTAACCACAGTGTATTTAAACAGTAATTTGCTCTCAGTTACAAAATTAACAAACATTCCTTTCCTTAAAAATACATTTGTGTTTTTCTCAGAATTTTATTTCAGGTTACTTCATCGATTTTTTTGACTCACAGATAGTTCACTTTATGCTGGCTTATAAAAAAAAAAAAAAAAAAAAAAATCAGAGCCCAGATTATCTTCTAGCTGTTAAAATGGCTCTGCCTTGTGAGAGAATCCATGACCACCACGGCGATCTCCACTCGTGTCCTCAAGCTCCTGAATTACGTAAATCTGTCTGTAAAGCACCCTAACGTTTTCTAAGTGGAATGGTTTCTAAATGGATTCTATGAAGAATGTCATAAATTGGTGTTAATAATACCTAATAAAGGACTTATTAACACATCTGGAATGGAGAAGCCAAAGGGCCTGATGTCCCATAAAGAGCCACATATTCTTTTGAAATCACAGTAACCATTTCAATCTCTGAAACAATTAGTTTTGGTTATGTACTGAATACGTCGCTCATGCTAATATAAGTGATCTTTAATATTCCTTACATTTACATTGCCAACAACTGTACTAGGTTCTTTACAGAACAAAAGATGTAATCCTTGCCTTGGCAGGCTTATGGTGTTCAGAGACAAGAAGAGCGAGAGTGGAAAGACAGCAGGAAAGAAATGGGTTAGTCTGTCTCCCAAGCTATAGGTTACGAAACATTGTGTATACATTACTAAACACATTTGTATGCAATGCAATTACYAGAGTGCATTTTCTTGAAGTGCCACTCTCAGCCTCACACGTAGGAAGATCCGTTCACATCAGTGCTGCATCCCATGACTTACAGGAAAAATGGAAGGTCCTTTAGAGGGATGGTCCTAACAGGATACAGAGGGCTCCRTGAGTAATTATCTTCTCCCATAACCATGGAAAACTGAGATAAAGCACACTCATTTAGCCATAATGCTGCTTTCATAGACTTACTGGTGGAGAAGAGACCAAAAAAAAGAAAAAAAGACAATAAAAGAACAGAAAGTAGACAGGGCTTTTCTTGATGCTAAACGAGACCTCTTTTAATCATATTTGCTTTATATGGCTCTGGGGGCTATGATGCTTTTGACAAAATCTTGTTTGAGTTGCTAAAGCATAATCTCACAGCCCAGACTGAGCTTTTTCATTTATTCTGAGTATTTAAACCATTTTGGTCATTCTAAGACAATACATTGCATGGCACCTGTATTTTCTGTCATAAATTCTGTGCATATTATACAGATTTTTTAACATATAAACATACATAGATAGATGTAATAAACATTCTGCTTTTTTATATGTATACTTGCGTATAACTTATATAGTATGTAATATATTTTATGGGTATATATTATTATATGTAGTATACTGTACTATGCCCTTTCCCCTTAATATATTGCAAAACTCATTGTACTGCCTAAACAACAAGTAACAATAGAGAATGTTTATTATGCATTTTGGACTCGATACAGAACTATGTTTTTCCCCTTTTATACCTATGTAATTAAATTGAAATGAGAGTGCCACACAATTCTAAAGCTGGAAAACCAGAATAATGAACTGTACCAATGGCTGTACTGTACCATGACTCTCTAACACCTAACCCCAATATCTTAAAAGCACTTTACAGACTTGATCTGCTTATTTGTCTGTTTTCCTTTCAGTCTGGAAAAGTGGAGTAGCTGTTGAAAATTTTCTGTTAATTGCCCTCAAACATCTGTTGAATAATTCCGAGAAAATATGAAATCAAAAGCGTATCTTTAATAGATGGTTTTTCTTTATGTCTCTTTCATATACACATTCATAAGCGTATACTAATATATCAACCCCTAAAACCCAATAGAAAACTTCAAATTACTTTGAGTGGAAACTGAATTTTATTCCTAAAGGCACAAACCTGCAGATGCCCAACTCTACTGCCTACACTGAAAATGAAGCTACCATAAAAGTTTCCAAATGAGAAGAAAAAAAAAAAGAAAAAGCTCTTCAGACAATAAAAATAAATAATATGATGCAAGAACACACACACACAGAGGAAGCCTATCTTGGTGCTACAGTAAGGAATCATTTGAACTTATGTTTCTGGCTGGTTTTCATCCCACCAGAACCCTATCAACAAAATGATAACCATGTATTACAGACTGCCTACTTACTGTTAACACACACTTAATCCTGCCAACGCCAGTTCTACAGAAAACATTATCAGTGTGCAACCATAAATGAACAAAATTACCATCTGCACACTGAAGAACAGAATTGCAAACATAATTATATCTCTTACATGTTGTAAGTACACAGTTGTTCTAAATTTGGGCTTATAACCTGTTTTTCAAATAACAGCTTCGGTCTGCTTCCAAGTCACCAAGGTAATGGCTGTAATAAAGTAGCTGTACCTCCTAATCAGCGAATGTCACAATAAGCATAGTGCATCTATCTATCTAATCTTTTTTGGCCATGTTATTATGGTTTATGAGCAGTTTTACCAACCATATGTTATGCTGTCATGTTCTTCTAAAAGCTGATTATTAGGATTAACTGAAGAAAGTGAAATATGAATGCCTGTATAAATTGCAGAGCTGACTGCTGCTAAAAGCAAGGTGTCCTAGGTCAGAGGAAGACGTGTCACGCATTGCAAGGCATGCCACTTATTTCAGTGGGAAAGCCACAGAATTTGCTTTGGCCTCTGTGAGGCTTTCTGGCTCGTTGCCACAGTTGGTTTCATATGGAAAACAACAGCTGACCCTCTCTCCTGGTTTCAGCTCAGATAGAGTTAATTTTCTTCCTAGTAGCTGGTATAGTGCTGTGTTTTGGATTTAGGGTGAGAATAATGTTGATAACACACTGATGTTTTAGTTATTGCTGAGCAGTGCTTACACTCAGTCAAGGACTTTTCAGCTTCTCATACCGCCCTGCCAGCGAGTAGGCTGGGGGTGCACAAGAATCTGGGAGGGTCACAGCCAGGACAGATGACCCCAACTGACTAAAGGGATATTCCATACCATATGACATCATGCTGAACAAAAAACTGGGGGGGAGTTGGCCACGGGGGGCCGCTGCTCAGGAACTGGTTGGGCATCGGTCAGCAGGTGGTGAGAAACTGCATTGTGCATCACTTGTTTTGTATATTCTTTTATCATTATTATTATTTTCCCTTCCTTTTCTGTCCTATTAAATTGTCTTTATCTCAACCCACGAGTTCTACCTTTTTTCCGATTCTCTCTCCCATCCCACTGAGGGGGGGGTGAGCATACGGCTGTGTGGTGTTTAGCTGCCTGCTGGGTTGAACCACAACACCTCATTTATTTCTACTGCACTGATATGTACCATAGATGACTGTACAAAACAGTAGAATCAATCCTTCTTCTCACCAACTTTAAAGCCAGATGCTGTAATGACCATGTTATTCATCACGTTAAGACCAGCGTGCCTTATAATTATTGATTCTGACCTTAACAATATACCAAAATTCAGAGGGCTACTTTCATTAGCAAAAAAGTTCGCAATGAAATCAGACATCCTTAGATGCAGACACGTTCATTTTCAGTACAAAGTACAAGAGATACATGGTAGAGTATAACTACAAAACAAAAAGAAATTCCAAAAAGACAAAAACCACAAAAACCCCTGGGGGATCTGTGACCCACAACAAATTAGGACTTGCATAAGAACCAATACTGTAAGGCTGTTTGGGGCCGGGGACAAATCTCATTCTGTCACATAATAGCAGAAGTGCTATATGCAAAAGACAGGAGGCAATGACTGTCCTTYGCTCAGCACTGAGGAGGCCCCAGCTGGTGTTTGGGGCGAAGCGTGGAGGAATTGGAGAGAATCTAGAAGAAAGCAACATATTTAAGAGAGTTCCTAAAGCTCTGACCAGGAAGGAGAGACTGAAAGGTGGGGTTTCCTTTTCTTGATAAAAGAGGAGAGTTTTCTGAGAGGGAAATGTTCTTGTAAATGACAGTGCTGTTTTTCTCCATGTCTGGACAAAAAATTACTGGTTTAACATGCAATTAAAAAAAAAAAAAAAAGAAAAAAAAGAAAGATTCGTGAATCTAATAAGAGGAAAACCCTTCTAACTAAAAGGACCCCTAAGCACGGAAGCAGAATACTGTATGCAATCCACTTTGCTGCAGATTTTTAAGAAAAAATCCCATAAGAGATAACTTAACTATAAATAATTCTCCATTCTAGTGCAACTAGGTGACCTTTAGAGATCCCTTCTAGCAGAAGCAGTGTAAGAATTGTGGTTGTCCACACAGCAGAGGGGAAGAGATGAGCCCCTTCCCTCTGTAGCACGGCTTCCCACCCCAGCTGAACAAGAGGGGCTGGCAGGGCCAGGCACTCCCACCCAATGGCCCAGAGCAGTCATCCTCACAGCTTCTCAGCCCTCTAGTCTTGTATTTCTGAGATGGAGAAAACAGGGTTGAATGACAATATTTCCATCTTCCTCCATGCAGGAGTCATCAAACAATACACTTTCTTCACAAGTCCATTTGTCAGCACATCGTCCCAAAGCCCTCTGCTGTTTCTTAGAGCCATCTTCCTGGTGTTTCTGTAGCTACCTCTGCCTCTCCCTGCTGCCTTTCCCCATCACCCTCTGTCCTGGCCTTCCAAGCCTTCTCAAACCTTTGCATGGAGAACAGCTCCCTGTGAACTGTGGGGAACAGTCTGCTGCTCTTGTAGGAACCTGGCTACATAAAAAAGGAAAATGACCTCTTGATGCCTATCCTGACAGCAAGGCTGAGATCTACCCACAGTATACTATGATGTATTTATCAGTAAAGCACTAGCTAAGACATTTCTGTGACACCTCTTGCTGCATTATTAGAATGGCAATTTCAGCATTAGAAGTTCACACGCTTCTCTGGGGTGGACTCTCCTCTGCTCCCAAGTTTCAGTATCCTTCCTTTCTGACATACACCTGTCAGAAATGTCTCCTGGTACTGTAGAAGGATTCCTTCAAAAGAACATGAAGCTTATAAACTGAGACAAGACCTTTTTCAAAGCTGCCTCTGAGATTCAGGAAAAGGTCTTTGGCCAAAATCACCCATGTCCAGTTCCAGGGAGTTTCATTCTGCACATGCACTGCACCAGAGACACGAAGCTAGCGTGGCAAGCTGTAGACAGAACAGCATCCATACCAGTACTTTGATGACCTTATACGTTGAGTGAGCCCGCAGTTGGCTGCTAAAGCAAACGGGATGCCAGCTGATGATGCACAGCATAGGCGCTGTGTGTTAGCAGCACTATCCCTACTAATGAGGTAGGCTGCTGTGCTCTGCAACAGCTGAAGTTTCTATGGAGCTTTTATCTTCAGCTTCAGTGAGTTACAATAATCCAGCCTGGTTGTGCAGAACGTGTTCATCGCTACTGCTAGATCCGTGCCAAAGAAAAAGAAGCTTAGCTTCTTGGACAGTCAGAAGTAGAATAATTAATTTCTGACTATTTCTAGCATCTTGGTATTGAAATACTAGCTAGAGTAGAATACTCCACAGAACCTACAATGCTTTGAAAAATGAAGGTCAAGTGCCTTCCCAGAAAAAAGAGGTCACTGCCTCTTCTAATTCCCTCAAATCACTCACACTAGATAAATTTCTATGCTGTGGCTTGGATACAACCTAAGCGAGTCACTCTTGCTGAGTAATTTAGCAGTATCTTGTGGTCTACGTGTCAAAAACAGTAGGAAGATCAAGTATAGATGTTAATATGATTTAAAAGGCACTTTGCAGTAGCAACAGCTAGAGACACTATTAGGTCTCTGTCTTTGCTAGTCATGGAAATACAATGAAAGATTAGTATAAGTAATTACATTACAGTGGTCAAAATAAAAAGCTAAGTACTGCATTGTCTTTGGTGTCTGTATGCATTTGCAAGTTTGAGGTAGCAGTTCTTCATGTCTTAGCCACGATAATATACTGTGGAGGCTGTATGGYACATGTACCTTTAGCATTCTATTTGCTTCTTATGAAACAAAACTAAATAAAGGCAGCACAGAATGGTACTTTGCAATGTATGTTAGAATAAACACTTCACTGATACACAACAGCTAAACATTACGGTGTACATGTATGAGAAGATGGGCAGTGTTCGGTACTCTACATTAGAAGCTGCTAGTAATGTAGCACCTCATAGGTGAGGCGACAGCCCAAAATGTTCAATATAAATCACCTTGGTTGGTGGGAAAAATCCCAGCCCAGCAAATTAATCCTTAAGGTGGTCAAAAACCCCCAATGTTCCAATAGTGTTCCTCTGAAACAGCCTACCTTGTCAGTTATTATTAATGCTTTTGAGCAAAGGGAGGTTTGGCAGCAGCTGGAGGTTACTGCTGGCTTTTTACCCCAACAGGTTGAAAGGAGGGAAAGGAGGGAAGAACTGGCTTTTCCCAGTGGCAGAATCTAGAATATGGGCTGAAGATTCTAGAGGACACCTGCTCACAGTGCTAATGACAAAAAGGGATTACCAGGATGTTTTTCCCTCTGAGGTAATGCAGTGAAAAAGATAGAGTTGCACATTAAGCGAGATCAACATCTGACCCTCCATGGAGGTCCCAAGACCTGCAGTATTTTCTGTAACAAATAATACCTTGTAATGCAAAGACCTTGCATTGAATGTGCATTGTCAGTGAATGTGCCTGATGGGCACGTCTAGAACATGGTACCCATACAGCCAGACATTATCAGAGCACAAGAACTTTCAACCTGAGCAACGTGCCAAAGGGTGCCTCTGCCTTATTCATTCATGCCTTGCTGGGATAAAAAGGACTTGCCTCACAATGCAGTTTTGCATTTGGAGAAGAGACATGACCTCTTGATTTCTCCATCTATTGTGGCCTTTTGCTTTCTATTACCAGCCGTAACTGCACAGCTGTTAGGAAGCTACAAGCAGGTTGGCAAGGTACTGCCCTGCAGAAGATGACTGGACAAAGGTGAGCAGGTACAGCATCCATCCCATTCTCACTCCAGTGGAGCAGCAACTGCAACTTTTAGCCACCTTCAGGCACAGCCATTGGCACAGAAGCGCACAAGGAGCGATCTCATTTTAGAGATCCCAGGCCTGTCAGGAGAGCACACCTTCTTCTACATCCCTTGGGGCTGCAACACACAGTGGTGGGATGCAGACCCAGCCCCTAGGAGTAGCCCTCTCCCCATTAGGGGCTTACAAATGAGCTCAGCATAATCCAGTCCTACTGGTGACAGTTTACTGGGCATCACTTCATTATATCCTGCCAAAGATTAAAAGAGTTCATGTTGCTTTCTCAGCCCATGAATCTCATGTAGTTTCACCAAGTAGTACTCAGTAAATCCTCAGCTGCTGTTATAAAATGAAATAAAATTACCAATAAGCACTATTTTTAACCACAAAACATGTTACTCATTATGCAATGTATGTTTCTGTTGTTCTCTGAGGAAAAAATGCCTGATTGCTTACATTATATCTCACTGGAAATATGACAAAGAAAACAAACCAGGCCATCAAGGGATGAAAATAACCATCATGGCAACACATGGTACAGGGGCTGATCCTAAGAGAGAGGTATTTATTCTGAAGAAATGTAAATTATAACAGGAGTTTTGAGAAAAGTTCTGCCAATTAAGGAAACTGTCTGACTTACATCAAGCAAGTCACATTTACCTAAATATTTTTTGCTTAAGCTTAACCTGTGTAGTTCTGTTCCTGTGTGCAGGGATGAAGAACAGTGGCATACAAGATTGATGGAATCCTGACTTTTTTTTTTTCCCCTATAGCATCCTTTTTGCTGCTCTTTGGGACTGTAATTCAGTGTAATACAGAAAGGCAGCTTTCTGAAAAATTATAGTGGCCGTCACTTACCTTTGAACATATGGTTCAGTTTGACAAAATCTCTAGCAGTCTTATGGCTTAATACCTGCATGTATATACCTTGGTTTTGCTTCAACAAACAATGGTATAAACCTGTATCTTTTTTCCTTTCTGCTGACTGCCCATCACTCGCACACATTTATGCAAAGAGGAGCATACAGGGAACAAATAATAATAATAATAATAATAACGTGACATTACATTTCTGCAAATGCGATGGGTAGCCATCTCTCAGGAATCCTGTATGTCCTCTGCATGCAAAACCTGCGGACCTCCAGAACAGCTGCTTCTTATTAGTAGTCTATAAATCTGCACACCCATAAATGTGTTGGATGTGCTTGGTTATCTATCAGATATGCAGAAAGGTAATGGTGTGGCACTCATTAGAATTCATGAATGCACTTTTTGTGGTGCTTTTTTTTCCCCAGAGGTATATTCAGGCCAAATCGATGGCCTCCAGAAAGTGGCAATGATGCAGTGCACAGCTTGGAAATCTATTCATGAGGGAGGGTGACATGAAAGATTAATTAGATATTTGTACTTTCTGGGGCCACAGTTGTCATTTTTGTGGAAAGGCACCTGTTACATGCAAGTATTTACCAGGTTTGACAAAATGGGGCATAGCTGGACATGAAGCCTTAAAAATTCATACTTGCAATTGAAAGAGTAAGTGTTTAAAGGACACCATAGCCATTGTTCTACATATGCGGTGCGCCACATGGAAGAATGGTGATGCACTAACATTACTGTTAAAAGGTTTGTAGTAATGACTACCTGTTAAATACAATATAATTAGAGAATACTTCCCTATGAATTAAATGCAAATACTTTGATATGTGACTGAGTGAGCACATTTAGTTACGATTATCATATTAAATACAATTTAAACCCCATTCTCAAGCGCCTGATTTTTTCCTGAAATGGCAGTCAGGCAGAATACAGTATTTCCACACCAGGGGCAGGAGGGGGACTGGAAAGCTTGGTGAGGCATGAAAAATTGAGTTTCAGCGAGGCAATGGAAGGGATGTTGTTGGGCAATTACAGCGCTCCAGTGTTTGCAGTCCGCAAAGGCTGCAATCATCTGCAGCGACAGTGTGGTGTACGACTCCCCCAAGGCAGTGCACTCTAGTTAAATCAATTTGTCAGAAGCGGGGCTGCTCCCTCCCTTCTGCAGAGGAGGCCCACCGGAGCGGAGGACAGCTGGGGCGCACAGCTGTCTCTCTGCAGCAGATCAATTAGAACATCAAAATTCATCTGCTAATTAGCAAGCATGTACAGAGGGGAAAGAAACCTCCCTTAAATGAATCATTTCCATGTAGTAATGAATTCAGTGACATCCCAAATTTAGAGCCTAGCCCAACGAGGAGAGACACAGCCACGTGAGGCACCGGCTAACACGATGAGACAATTTTATTATCGCAAAAGTTGAATCTGCTGCTGAGGTGAAAAKAAAACTCATTAAAACTAAAAATTTGCACTTCCAATATCAGTGAAAGAAGATCCACATCTAGCAGAGCTACTAATGTCTGATCACAGTGTAAACAGTGATCACTGTAACACGGCATTGAGAGTAAATACGACCAGGAAAAATACTAATCCCAGTCAGCCCGACATACAGCTTGCTTTGAAATACGCCGAAAAGTCCCTTGACTTCTGTGATTGAGGACTGGGCCTCAGGTCAGCAATTTTTATCCTTGCTTTTATTTATTTTTATATTCAACCTTTGCGTTGTTATTAGAATGACACTTATTGTTTATTCACATGTTGCAATGTTGCTGAAGGGTGTTTTTACAAGAGAACTTGACCAAAGTCAGCTGCTCATCCAATGCCATTTCAAKGCTTAGCAGGACAAGGTCACTAATCTTTTTTTTCCTGACACTTTTACAGGGGTTAGTAGAGACCAAAAAAAAAAAGAAAAAAAAAAAGAAAAAAACCTAGTCGTACTACTTCTTGCATCAAAGCTCAGAGCGTAGCTGTCAATTCTTGCATATGCACTTCCCAAACAAAAAAGGAGCCAGGCACGTTGATTGGTAATACATAGAAAACTAATTTCTTCAGTTGGGAAGTGCACCACCAGCCTCCCTAGTTACCTCCAGTGCCTCAGCCATCACAGTCTAATTGCAATGGACTTAAGCAGTTCTCCTCCGGATACCAAGCACAAAACCTTTGTTTTTGGAAGTTCGTCTGAGAACACTTGTACGATGGGTATCTTGTTAGAAATGATTAAGGAAAAGAGAACATCGCTGTGGAGAGGACTAAGACAAAATGATGTCCCAGAAATAGTAGCATAGTAAGGGAAACTCTAAAACTGGTATCAGCAGTGACCCTACTGCTCATTTGAAGCAGGTGATTCACTATAATTCAATCCATTCTCCCAAGGTGTTTACTTTTTAAGGCTCTGTTTTCTTACAACTGTATGCAGATGTGATTTTTAGGCCATTTGGCATCAAATAAGCAACTGCAAATCATTATTTTAAAATAACATTACTATAACCTGCACTGTGGAGAAGCCACAACACACAATACCTACTTGGAAASTATATTATTTAACCTGACATACAGGTGCTGACTGCTTACCTTGTTCTTGGTTGTTTAGTTGCCTCATGAAGATTTTTCCTCTTGTGTTCTTTTAACGGCACTCATTAAAAGCAAAACTGCTTTAAATGGCTGAAAACAAAGCCACACAGCAATGCCAGTACATGAGGAGCTGAATTCTCTAAGGGAAGGCTATGAAATGTTATTGTTAGCYCCGCTGCAGTAAAACAAACTGCCACAGAGAGCCACATCCATTCTCATCTACTGAAGGAGGTGAGCTGAAAGTAAGTCACAGAGGAGGTCAACCAAGGTAGTACGTGCCCCACTTGCCTTGCAATAATGAAAAGCATGTATGAAAAATGTTGAATAATATGAGGAAGTTTTATCACCACCCTCACTTTTCAAATCATGCACTGGACTTTCATCTTACACTGATCTCCATTACACCCAATAAAGTCTATGCGTGAGAAGGAAGAGTGTGAACCACCAAGTTTTACAGCTCTAAGCTGCCATTTAGTTCTAAATTTCTTTCTTAAGTGAGGACTGCTGAATATGGCAAGCACTGAGCTGTAATATATATACTCCATTAAAAGCAGTCCAGAGAATGTGACATTCTTCTTATCATATTACCTCAGTTACTGGCAGAATAATATAATTACAATTCACATTGGAGTGGCCTACAGAATGAATTTAATCAAATTTTAATATAAAATATGGTCACTTAGCGCATATTCCATTCAATAGCTTGTTCAGTCAAGATGCTGTGTAGGGAGGGGAAGCGCACAGTTGTCGTTCCCAGTAACAAAACAACAATTGCTTTTAAGTCAAATATGGCATCAGGATGTTTAAGCAGACATTAAAGGATGCATTGGTGTCACTGCTATTGGGCTGTACTCTGTAAATATGACAGAGTACAGATGACTGCTGTGTCACTTTCAGTCCCTTATGCTTACAATACAGAGACATGGAGAAACAGTATTTGAGTGCTCCTAGCAAGGAGAGAGTAATTCATTCACTGAGAAAACTCTTCTCCTACCTATATTCATGCAGATCAAGTGGCTGGATTCTGTTCTGAAGAACATCCATGCTAATATCCTAGGGCTCTCACCACATCCCTTACTGCCTCATAGTATCCATCTCCTCTATCCTTTCCTTACGCTAGCTCCAGTTGCTCTTTTCCTTTTGCTYTTGTCTGTTATTTTAACTTCTTTTTGGTTCCCATCTGCTACATCTGACCATCTTTGTTTATTCTCTCTTCATTTCCCCCTCACAGCAACCCTATGATCCCACATCCTCACCATCCTGCCTCTAGTGACATTCTCCCCCAGGAGTAACCTTCCTGCCATGTCCACCTTCTACTTCCCACTCCAGTTTTAGCACTACCTCCAGTAACATTATTCCTACCTGCGCAACTGATCTCTCAGCCTCTTACTTTCCCTGTGTCTCTGCTTTTATTTTCTCTGAAACTCTGTATTTAAATTTACCATAATCAGCCCCAGCTTCCTTACAATTCCCCTTCCCACTATTCCCTCAGAGATCAAGATGATCTGTTCTGAAATTACTCCTTAACTATACTTTGAGTTATTTCTCCATTTTCCTACCATTCTCCCTACCTCTGCTCAGATGGTCATGGGGATATGGGACTCCCCTAGTGACCTTTTCCAAATGCTCTCTAGTCTGGAATTTTGTTCAATTATTTTATTTCAGGTTTACTTAGTGTCACATCTACTTCTACTGGCATCTCCCCTCCCCCTCCTGTCATCTATGATCCACCAAATCCTTCTTTCCCTTCTTCACAACTAACTGATCTAATTTTTGATGACTGATTTTCCACTCCTTCAGTTAGACACTTTATCACCCTCCTATCTTCATTCAGCCAAGAGCATTGATTCAAGTCTTCCCTCCTGCCAGACTAACCTTTAATTTTATTTTGTTCCAACTAAGCAACAACATGTTGCCTCTTGCTACTAGGACAGCCTTCTCTATCTTCTGGTCTCAGCCAAAACAGAGCATCAACCCCCTCCTCCTCGCTCCCTGTCACTAGACATCCCAGTGATTTCCAGGTCACGAATGCTGGTGACTTTTTGCCTATTATCAGTTTACTCTTGCATTCTTTTGCTTTCTTTGCCCCCGTGCATGTGACTGCAGATCATCTCCTTTTTCCACTTTTTTCATCCTCCACTCACTTGTTCTTCTGCCTTATTACAAAGCATGGGAACTGTTTGGATGTCCCACTTCCCACAAGCATTTTTACAAATACTGTTTTAAACTCTCCATTTCTGTTTTTGACCTCTTGCAGTCTGGCTTCTACTTCTTGTACAAATTCTTGCCTTCACTGAAGGCTTTAGTGTTGTCTTTTCGGTCAGGTTTTTTAATCAGTACCCTAGCCATCCAACCGCCTTCTGCAAAGTCAGTCAGAAGCTTTTTCTCTAATAAGTTTAATGCTTTTTTCCCTACCCCTCCAATTATTACTTAAGAGAATAATCCCCACCTTTCCCCCATGATTTTCAGAAAAGATCTGACACAGGCATGTCTTGTGTCATTTTACCTTCTGCATCTTATTCCCCAGGTAACCTCATGAAGAAATTGGACTACTATGCTGATATTATTGATTTGTCTCTCCCATGTACAGCCATCTCCTTTCCTCCAGTCTGTATTTTGATCTTTCATTCTGACATCTCCTGTAATGATTAACAAGTTCAAGAATAACAGAGATAAACCACAGTAGGCATTCCTGCTATCTCCTTCCTTGGCTCTACCATCTTGCCAATCACACAATCCTCAAATGGGATGCCATCTTCAAGACTACCCTCAGTGTGACTTTTGTTCTTGAGCTGTGCCCTAATCTTGCAAATGAGCCTGAGACAGAACRTTTTCTATTCATCCTCATTGCCAAAAACTTCATGCTGTGGTCTTTTTGCTAGTTTTTACAGCTCTTAGTGCTTCTCAGTTCATGCAGGAATTCAAGAATTGTGATCTTCTTGTGGTTATGGTAAACAACATTAGATGCATTTACTGTCAGAAACCCCTTGTTCAGATCTTTCAGGTTTTAATCCCTATCCCTAGCTAAGGAGTGAAAGAGGCAGGCAGGTGAACAGGGAGGGACAGACTCATACACACCCAGAGCATCGGACATAAGGTTCTGCAGCGAATCTAGGGAAGTGAAACATGGAGGGGAAAAAATAGACAGGCAAAAATGAGGAAGATGTGGAAATAAAGAAAAAGACAAAGAATCAAAGAAATGCAAGCAAAGTTAGAAAGACAAGAATGAATGAGAGAAAATGTGTGCAGTAAAGAGAGAAAAAGAAAAAAGAAAAAACAGTGGGGGAAGTCTTCAATACTTAAAAGGATATTTTAAAGAAATTTAAGTACGTAAGCTCAGTTATAATTTTAGGAAAAGAAATACAACCATCTCATGTAATCAGATGCCAACGAAAATCACCTTGTCTTAGCAGGAAGTATATAAAATCTAAAATATTTCTAAAGTTTTCATTAATCTTTAACTTATTCTTGAAAACAGGGAAGGAATGGGTTTGGTTTGAGAGGATATTCCAAGTTAATGGTGCAGCTCCACAACCATGGCAACAAACAGTTGACGTCCTGCTGCTGGGGTCTGACATGGGAGCTGCAAACACAGTACAGCACTGGGATCGTGATCAATACCCATAGAAGTACTACGGTTTCACTGCTCTGCAATAGCACAGCTACTTCATGTGTTTGTTATCATGCACGCAAGTCGTAGTAGGTCCTCACTTGTTTTAGGATTATTTTCCAATGAATTTAAACTCATAACAGCTCTTTAAACATACCAGCATCTTAAATTAAAAATAAATGTTTTGGTCTCAGAGCTAGGCAAATAGCTTAGGAAAACCCGTTTTGTTTAAAAACATGTATCTTACCTCTAAACAAGATTTTTTTCCAGGTTATTCAAAATAAAGAACAACTCCACTATGTTTTAACTGAACAGTGGCTTCAAAAAGAAACTCAAAACTACTATAGATTACTCTAAACAAAATATTACCTGTTTGAACTGATTTCTACACAAATTCTAATTGATTAAAATTATGCTGAATTGTGAATATCTAAACGTACTATTTATAATGAAGACAGGTCATTAAATACTGTGATTGTTGTCAGAAATACTAAAACAACAGAAATTTATTATACAAAATTAAAATATTAGATAGGTCATCTTCAAAGTTAACGCAGGATATATCTCAAGATTAGTCTTTTCTCAGGGAGAATAATTTGTTTGCTTCCTAATCTACACGTTTTAAAATAATCTATGGTGTAACTATGGTACTTCCATCTGTTCCAGAAACATGCCCTTTCAGTACTACCTTTTCATTTATCAAGACCATGATGAATATAAAATCAAAAGTACCATAAATTATCACAATCAAGCCACTGAATATATTAGAAGTTGAGTAAAAAAAGATGCTGAAATAATTTGTCTTGCCAAGTGAAATGATGGAAAAGGTAGCAGTGCAGGGGACAATGCTATGCATGGAAGAAAAATAAATGGAAGGGTCTCTGTTTCACTAACTGCTCAGTATATTTTTCTGTCCAGTTCTCTGTAGTGGGTTAATAGCTGGGCTGTCTTAACTATGATAGCCTTGATGACTGTATTGACAAGAAATCATGATCTACAGCAGATCTGCTTTTATGAAACGGCTGGATAAGCCCTTCCATTAACAATACTAATCAGATAAAGTATTGCTAATGGATGACCCTGCATCTGGTTAGCATGAACTGTTCTGTTTAGTATGTATATGCTGTATTTCTCATGCAAGATCAAGATGTCACTGCTATAAATTTATACATTATGTTTGGAAAATTGTTTATAATTTATTCTCTACATCTGCTGCAACTTTGGAAAACAGAGAGCTGGTTCTTTGTTCTTGTCATTCAATCAGATTATTCTCATGCACTGTTAAAGGTTTCAATGACCCAAACAACAAACACGGGATCAACATGTAAAGACACACTAGGAATTAATTTATACATTCACTTTTCCCTCCTGGTGTAAAGGAGTTCTCTATAAAAAGTGTGTCCTGATAATCACATTTCCAGGTAAAATGTATTATGAAACTGGAAGTATAATAGCCATTTGACAGATAGGCTGCATAAAACCATAGCGCCCTGAGTGCCAATCCCTTCATGTAGCTATAAAATATGTAAAGTACACAGTGTTTACAGGCAGTTAATAGATAGCAGTGATAAATCCCCTTCAGAAAAAAAAGTTGTCCTGTGAGCTTTACAGAAATTMGAGAAATCTTAAGAGGTGCAGCGTCCACAAAATTCACATGCCAAGAGATCCCCCATTCTCTTCTCCATGAAAAGAATGGCATCTGTGCCAAAGTGTGTATGAAAACGGATTTCCTTCAGTCCTGTGATAGTTTTACCACCAGATCAGTGTACCCTATTCACAAAAGCATTTACAGCATTTGTCTTCAGTCAGTGAAAATCTCCCTTACCAGCAGCACAGATAACAGAACTTGTAACATGCAAAAAGAGAACAAAACATCACCAATTTATAACAGCAACATTTTATACCTATTTTGCAGAGTCAGTGCAAAGTCAGTTATAGTCTGGACATCAGCAAGAAACCGGAACTGAAGTCACTTGCAGTGTTTTGATCCTTCAAACTTTAACATTAACGTTCTATAGAAGAGTGTTGCAGTCCCTGCAGATTGTGGCTGGCTTTTAAATTTTGGCTAAGTTTTAAAGCAAGATTTAGGACTCTTCCAGTTTGGCCCAGAAAACAGATTTTTTGCTTCAAGATTGCCAGGTTTACAGTAAAGATAGAGATGTGTCTTTGTAAAGGCTAACATAAAAACTGAAAGCTGCAAACTGTTAAAAGGACCTATCCAATTTAAACTTCCTGTTTTGCCCTCTAAAGTTTCTTTATTTTTCCTCTACATCAAAAATCCCTTGCTACTCTACTAAGTCAAACTATCAAGATCCTCTCGAAAAGCCAAGCTACAGAGAAAAGCTCAGAGTTCCTAAACACCTGTGCCTAAGCAAATCCTCAGTTACAAGTTTCTTCTCCTTAATAAGGACCTTGGACATAGATGGACAGTTTCTTATCAGCAAGGGGCTTGGGAGATCAAAAGCTCCCCTCCACCCAGGGATCTCTTGTTTGTTAGGTGGAACTGCGATCCTTAATGCACTTCGGAAAGGACATAAACTATGCCCTAAACATCTGTTCCTTTGATATTAAGAACTTGAGCTGTGTGAGCTAGGAAGCAAATTGGCTGTGCTGGTTTTTGCTGGGATAGAGTTAATTTTCTTCACAGTAGCTGGTATGGGGCTATGTTTTGGATTTGTGCTGAAAACAGTGCTGATAACACAGGGATGTTTTAGTTATTGCTGAGCAGTGCTTACACAGAGCCAAGGCCTTTTCTGCTTCTCACTCCACCCCACCAGTGAGTAGGCTGGGGGGGGCACAAGAAGCTGGGAGGGGACACAGCTGGGACAGCTGACCCCAACTGACCAAAGGGATATCCCATACCATATGGCATCATGCTCAGCATATAAARCTGGGGGAAGAAGAAGGAAGGGGAGATGTTCAGAGTGATGGCGTTTGTCTTCTCAAGTAACCGTTACGCGTGATGGAGCCCTGCTTTCCTGGAGATGGCTSAACACCTGCCTGCCCATGGGAAGCAGTGAAGGAATTCCTTGTCTTGCTTTGCTTACGTGTGCGGCTTTTGCTTTCCCTATTAAACTGTCTTTATCTCAATCCATGAGTTTTCTCACTTTTACTCTACCAATTCTCTCCCCCATCCCACTGGTGAGGAGTGCGTGAGCGGCTGGGTGGGGCTTAGTTGCAGCTGGGGTTAAACCATGACGTGGGCATTTAGAATGTTAGTGACTTTTAAACACATTTTACTTTGGCCCCCAAAAGTTCTGGAGCTTAAATGACTTATACCCAGTAGTACTAGCAATGCTGAACATGGCACGGCTAACTCATAGCACACACTTGTCGACTCACAAATCACACAAAGAAGCTAAATGACATTTTCATATCAGGTTACTAATAATCACTCTGTAAAAAAGAACAGACAATGCAATTTCATCCTTTAAAAGTGGCTTTTGACAACCTACAAGTCTAAATTTTCACTTTCCATCCATGAAAACTTCATAGTTTTTTCAAAGTTCTCCCCATTCCCTCAAAGGAATACTGTGCCAAAGCTTTTACAAGGGTTACTTAATTATTTTTTTTAGGTACAATAGGGTTTGGATGCCCTTTCAGTTTTAAAGCTTTGATCTAAATATTGTCATGCCCCATGTAATTTTGACACGGTCTAGTGCCACACAGAAACAATGCCTGGRGTTGTTTCTGTGCATCTCTTTGCCAAATTATGCAGCCTTCCACCTGTGGATGGCAACAGATGCCAGATACTATCAACTGTAAGTGAACTCTTACATCTCTTCTCTATAATTCATCTATTTTTCTTTAAACTTTAACCTCTGCTGCTGCCAAGTCTGGATTCCCTCAGTGCTTTTCTTGTGCCTGCAGTGAGGTTTGCTCAGMTTGGTCAATCGTCCTATAACACCTGTCAACTTACTGTTGTGCTTTACATGCTTTCCTTACCCCTTTCACTGTATATTTTTTTTTTTTTTTTTAAAATCAGAATGAAAATCAGGGTCTAAATCCTCAGCTCTGAGTCTTACAGAATCCAGCCCTACAGGACTATGCCAAAAAGTACAATAAAAAAAAATAATCTTAACCCAACACAGTTTGGTTGGCTCCTTTAAAGCCTGGGCCAGATCCAGACAGTACAATTGTTTGCCCTTAACTCGCTCTGGTACTTYCCAACCCAATGGGAGGGTGGATAAAGCAAGAAAGAGGAGAGTGTTGGTAAAAGGAGAAATTGAGCCACCAATTCCTACAGTTTTCAGAGTTTTAAGGATTTTTTTTTTCCTCCCTAAAATGTATATAACAAAGCAACGAACCCTTTACAAATGAGCCAAGTTTCTCTTCCCTATCTTTATGAAGAGCATMAAAAAACACAGACCGGAGGCAAGCTGAAGGGCAGCTGCAGCTCAGCAATTCTTTCTGGGCTTCTGCCTGAGCACTGAGCCCAGGACGACCATACTGCAGAGAACCAAGCGGTCCAGACTTTGTACAGGCTGATGGACGGAATTAGCTTCAACATGACGACTGCTGCAACTATGCTCTTCCATGAACRCTCTTCAACACTGAGGTCATACGTACAGAAAACTTTTTCATGTGTTTTGGGGGTCATATCAACACTGTATATGCTTTTGTAGGAAAGTATACAGTTGAAGAAGAACCTCTCAGTACCTGTAGGTGTCTTTTGGCCACCTTGCTTAAAGGCAGGTGCTTTCATTAAAGAGCTGAAAACAGCATTTGTTTCAATAAATTCATGGGTGTGAATTGTCGGGAATCCCTGCAGCTACTCTTACCGTTAAGAAGGCATCGTAGTGTTACTGAGCTGCTGCTTAAGYTTTAATAGGTCTGTGACTTAACCGTGAGAAATTCTCAGCATAGTTCGTGCTGCTCTCCTGGTGTCATAAGCATGTACCACAGAGTTCAATTACTCAGCTAAAATGCAACCGTTGCCTTATACAACATAATGTAAGAAAAAGGTGCATTTTCACACAGGAACTCATCTACCCGTTTCCTTTCAGGGTGGACTTTAATTTGCTACTCAGTGGTCCTTTTATTTTAATTAGACCTGTTTGCTGTGTTAGCAATTGCAAGATGATTTGAGATTGGGTTTTTTCCCCCAGGAAAAAAAGGTAACTTGGCTGTGATAGTGGCGGAGGGTGAAAGGATCTTTAGGAAAGAGGGACGGTATGATGTCTTGCTTTGAGGCTGGCAAGGTATCTGGATAACCTGGTGGCTTCAGGCAACATCACAAAATAAAACAATATGGGCTCAGATAAAGGAAAGGAGGAAGGTCATAAATATCACAGCAGTGCTCCAATAAAATGCAGTACAACTAACTCCATGAGTTGCAGCTTCCCTACCTGCATTAAGAGTGGTCTGCAAGGAATACAAGCCCCAGTTGCCTGAACTGGAAGAATATTTTCCTACTCAAGACTGCTGCCAAAGGCTATGATCAGACATGAGCATATTTCATGAAGATGACAGTYACTTTGAGGGAAAAAATCTGTGCTGATGTCCACCCTGGGCAACCCTAGTGATTTCAGTGCATAATTTAGGTAACAGCAACCTCCTACGCCTTCCATGCTGAAAAAAACCAAAGGGGGGCAGAGCGGGGGAAATCCCAAGTGCCAAAACCACAATACCACACCCCTTAAAACACCATCTTCTGTCAGAATGAAGCCCAATCCCAACCTAACGACCTTTTAGGGGTAACCTCTTCCTACAAACCTCCAAACAGAAATACCACATGTATACATAAAATAACGAACTACAAAATAAGTATATATGAATGAGCTCTGACCTTTCCTTCTGGCTTGCCCATATGACTAAAATAATGACATCTGCTTAAGGTCAGAGGTCTGTAACACGTATATGAATGCTGTGCCTGTAGTACATGCTTTCCAAAGGCAGGCTGCACTGTTATGGATAATTATGATATCTAGTGTAAACATGTCTCAGTTTCATCTACAGCAGTCAATTTATTTCTATTTACGCTCAAAAAAAAAAAAAGGCTTGATCCAGAACTATAAGACATTTTCATTATAATGGGAGATCTCTTTGGCAAGACTGACCATTTAAAATTAATTAAGTGAAAAACAGGATTTTTTCCAAATTAATCTAACTTTTCATTTGCATTTAAATTTGTAGTACATCAGATAATTGTATAAGCGGTCTAAGAAAGCTCCACGCTGATCTTTCAATGCAAAAATATCTCATTAGAAAAGGTTTTGACCATAAGAAATAAAAGGTTATATTCTAGCYACAGAACACGTGATCCATTAGTAGGGTGGGGGGTAGGGCGAGAAGACATCTACATCACCATAGAGAAATGTTCTGCTAACTCAGTCTTGCTGGTTTTCTGAAAACAAGGGAATGTGTTTTCAGGTCAGTGATTTTCAACTGTTTTCAATTCACAGATCCCTAAATATTTTCCAGCAGAGATGCAGACCTCTGAATAGCAAAAATTAAGCCCAAGGCAAAGTACTTGCTTTTCATCTTTACCTGCCATGGGTTTCTGAGGTACTGTTCACAGACCGTAGGTTGCAAAACATTTTTTAAAAAAATATTGCTTTATTGCAATTTAGCTGTTTTGCTTAGAATACTGCTAACCTTGCTTCCCCCAAAAGGAAGGGGGAGAAGAAGAGACACACTACCCAAGCTCTGTGGACAAGATTTCTCTGAACTGAAATCACAGATGCTTATGTTTTCAGGTCCCTTCATTCTAGATATGTTTAGGTACAAATTACATTGCAATCCTTCTTTCTGTAGGTTATCAGCCTTCAATTATATGGGATTTCTGGGATGAGCCTCAACCTAATACTCTCCTAGGCCATGATTTTAGAATCATAGAATCACCAGACATGGGACAAACCTATCAAAGCATTTTCTTTTCTTTTTTTTCCAAAATATCTTTCTTATAGTTGCCTGCAAATTTCTTTCCTTTCCTTTCCTTAGTTCCACTGGAGGAAGGGGAGGGTCCTTTGCTCCAACCGAGGTTTATACTATGTATAGTCACTTCCATATTTCCTTCGGGAGTATCTAATGCATCCATTTAGCAACAGATATGATTCACCCAAAGGACCCAGCCCAGTATTACGTGGCCTATACGAAGAGTCCTCTATGTGACAGATATCCCTTCAGGCACAAATTTGGAAACAAAAGCATCTTTGTGCCCACTGATCATTGAAGCCCCTGGAGCCCTTCTTTCAATCTGTGTTTTGTACACATGTTGGTTTTGAAGACACACATCCCTTCTGCTCTTTATGGAGTATTCTCAGTGCAGGCGTTTAAAAGAAATACTGATTTGAACAGGGTTCTTCCTGGCTGTGTACTTTCTTTTCCCCAGTCCCTCTCCAAATTTTGACTAATGGTTTGAGCACTAAGCCTCAGCTCTAACTCTGGTGTTTGGCAATGGCACGTCATGGCTKGTGGCGATACATTGTATTATGGAGGGGAAAGAACAATACCATCACCATGCACTGTCTGAGGCCGAATCTAGATGATTATGCAGGTTCTTTCCAATAATGGCAACCCCTCCTCTCCATAATTTATACAGGAAATAATTATTTAAAAAAATCCTTATCAGACTAATTCGGATGTAGGGATTGTGCAATTTGATGGAAAACATGAAAAAACCTTGAGAGAATCACCAGAAAAAATTCTTACAAATTTATATGGTGTAGACAACAATAATCTAACTTTTTTCCACAGTGGTTTTGATGTTACTTATTCCCCATCTCTATTTTTAAGTCTTTTCCCCTGCTAACACACAGTAGAAATCCCTTTCCTGGTGAACRTCATCATCAAGGGGACAATTTCCCAGAGAAATCTGGCTCAAATTCAAGATTCTTTGGTAGGATCAAAGATGGATCAAAAAAGGGGGAGTGGAATTCATGAACACATCAACCAGAAAATTTGCATGCATCTACTCTTGCACTTGATAAAAAAAAAATAAAATGTTTTCTTTTAGTCTCTGTATGACTGATGAACATTAAGGCTGAGTCAACACCTCTGATTTGCAACTGGGAGCAACTGTGCTTTCAGAGGGATCCAGATCAAGTACGTGAAACATAAACAAAGGTCAGTTAACACCAGAAATCTTCATTGTGGAACAAGAGACACAGAACAGGGATTTGTACACCATTTTTTTCCAAACAAGTGATGCATGTAACATCCTGACAGATCTAATGTTCATACTTGTATTACTATAAATCTGCAAAACACTCCACTTCAATAAAAAATTGATTTTGATGAGCTAGGAATCAGTCGTCCAGAATGGCTTCAAAGAATAATGGACTACTTCACAAAAATCTTTCAGATCTTTGGATGAAATAAAACACAAGACTTTCCTTTATGTGGCCATGAAAGCTTACTGAATATTTTTGTTAATATTTTTGTTACTTCACACAACGGCAATTGGGCTGCTTAATTAGAGAACATTGAAAGTAATGTTAAAACTACTAAAAAAAAAAAGCTAACTAAAAGAACCATGTTGTTGAAAATTGCACTGAAATTTATTAGCCTTGGCTCACAACATACAAAAAATTAAAGTGAATTTCAAATATACAGGCTTGTCTTTGCAAAGAAGACTGCCAAACATAGAGTAAAATAACTCAGGTCACACTAGAAAGGGCTTCCTTACCATTGATAATTGCCTGATCAGTGAGCACAGAGTAGAAACTGAAGAGTTAACCCAAGTGACCTAACCCTTGTACCGTCATATTCTGCCTAAGCCCTCCCTGCACTATCAACTAATACACTTTCTATTGATCTTAAACCGATTGTTTAACAGTACTTTGCAACTTAACTTTCCTGAGCTGATGTCTAAATGTGGGTGCATGTCAAGAGTGGACAAAGTGATTGCTACCCCAATTTGTGTGTCGCATGTTCTTTGGCAGATAAGGAAAAAAAGAGAAAAAAAGGGAAGGGGAAAAAAAAAAAGACAACCAGAGAGAGAGCTGAGAGGATAGCAGAACAGTTCCTGCCTCTGTAAGYGTCCTCTGTGCCATTCCCATTTAAAGACAGACCTTAAGACAAGCACCATGGTGGTCGTGTTGATTGCAAGCCGAAGAACAAAGCAATTGAGGTGCAAGGACTACCAAGGCGCAAAAAGCAGTTAGGAGACAATATGTGTAAGCCCATAGTGGTGTTGTGGCATCAACTTCTGATATCCTAACTTTCCACGAAATTGTCCTTTCCCACCTCTGATTCTCTGTCGAGACGGATTAGTGCAACGTCAGGGGGTCCCGGCCGCCTGACTCCCAGCCCAGTGCCAGCAACCTTTGGTGATTTCGTGTGCCAAGTGTAGCTGGGTCCCAGCTCAGCCTGAGATGCATGCCACAGCCTGCAAATGCAGGAGGCATGGCCTCAGCTGAGGGAACAGGAAGGGGAGAATTACACCCGGCGGTCACTCATGTCTTATGCCCACCTCATCTCTGGCTATTCTAATAGCTAYAGACTTTTTCTCTCCAGACACCAGGAAACTGCATGAATAGGAGCCAATTTTCCTATTTAACCTTGCAAGGTTAATTCATTACAATGCAAGCGAACTTAGTAYAAGTTACTGCTCAGACCTTGAAAACCTGGTTCATTTGCAAAGGGATCCCCCCCCAAAGACACACACAGGACTGCTGGCTCAGGAGTAGCTGTAGTTGCATTTCCAGTGTCTGGAAAATGAAGCTGTTTAACAGCCATTTCTGCTCGTCCCAGAAGGTACACAGACAGTCAGATAGCAGCTAGTCTGTGCAGGCCAACTGTCTGCACTCAACAGACCAATCAACCTGGGTGACTTAGATTAAAAAAAAAAATAAATAAATAAATAAATAAATACCAAAACAAAACCACAAACAAAAACCCCACAAACACACCCAACAAAAAAACCCCAAAAAAACCCAAATCAACCAACCAAACAACCCACCCACAAAAAACCCCAAACACGCATCTATTCTCTCTTGCTGACACCGCGACCACAGGCAGCATGACTGCCTGCTCCCTGCCTCTGCCTTGCCTACCAACAGCGCTGTAAGAGCCTATAAATACCACGGGGACGCACACTTGTGGTGCGGAGCCCACTCAGGCTGTCTTTCCATTCTCTGGCCTCGTTGCCAGGTGCCAGACAGTTCTGCGGGGCTGCAAGGGCTTTTGTTGCCGACCGGAGTAACGTGGCAGCATCATTTGTTTCGGAAACAAAACAATACAGAAAGCTTCAGCTGTATTAAGTAGGAACCAAATGGTTTCTTTTAATCTTGAGAACCTGTTATCTGTACATATCTGTCTTCCACTGCACATTTTTCTTTTGCTGTTTATTCACGACAACCCTGAACAGGCTACTAACCTTAAATGATGGCAAGTAAAATAAATAAATAAATAACCCCCTCCAATATCCTAAACTCATGCACTCATGGAGCACCCCCATAGCTGCCCCTTACCACTCCAGTTAACAGTAATGACAAGGGCATTCGAGAGACCTGCTCTGAGGATGGGGGAGGCAACCCAGGAATAACCATCCTGAACTCCCCTGCTCCCAGCACAGTATGGCAAGATGAACTCCACGTCTAATAGCCCGAGACGGACATTAGGAAGGAACTAGTCATCTACCGAGGAGATGGTAATCAAAGCCACGTCTCTGCAGATTCAGTGGCAATGAGGTATGAGACAAGATTCCAGCTCCGGGGCTAGAAAGATGCCTTCAAATGGCTTACATTTTCTCCCTAAATCCTGTTATTTTCTAATTCCAGTTCAATTTTTGCAGCAAGTCCCCTTTCTTTGGGCTTCCCTCGGGACAGTAGGGCTGTGTTTCAACTTTTCAGGACTAACACTGCTCTCCCACATCTCAGTGACTGCTAACWTCAAAACGGAACACTTCGTTCATTAGACTACTTAACGACATTCATTTTGGCACTAATCTTAAAGCACTTAATACAATTAAAACTTTTTTTTTTTTTAATAACCAATATAACCTAGCAGTCGGAATGGATTTGCCAGCAATTGGGAAGGACCTCCACCACAGGAGGAAGCAGGCACATTTTAAAGACAGTTTGCCTTATTCACTTTTCACCTGAATTATGATAAAGCATCATCCAGAACCACGCATCAAAATATTTTGTACAATGTTACAGCAACACTTAATTTTTTTTCCAACTGAAGATAATGAAACAAATTCATCTCTGGCATAGACTAGTATGAAAGCAAATAAGAACTGTGGCCACTGATGCCAAGGATAAATCTGGATGGGAAGATTAAGAAACCACCAACGGTGATACAATCAGCACAAAGTCTGTAAGTGTTTACATCTGGATGAGTAGAAAAATTTGATAATCAAGAAACAAACTGCGTTCTTACTAATTCTGAAATTCTAGCATTCACTCAGGCAAGAACAATACATGATGCCAGTAGTGCGAGCTATTTCACACAGATAAGCAACTCTGAAAGGAAGCAAAAGGTGCTAAATGTTACTCAAGGGAGGAGAAACAGCAGTAGAGAAAGAATTAGACACATAGGATAAATTTAGCAGAAAAGGACTACTGACTTGGAAAATGCACATTACAAGAAAATCACAGAAAGTTAAAATAAAGATTTTATTATAAAAGTTACTACAGATATCATTAATACAACTCCATGATATTTCTATGTAATTTGATTTATAAATGTATTTCATTGTTGGATCACAGTGAAACTGAAAACATCTTGAATTCAAGATAGATAAATCAGACACAGTTCAGAGGTTTGATGTACCGGGCGGTGGGGTGGGGGTGGAGTGGAGAACAAAACCAACCAAGCCTATAAAAATTTAGAGGCCTCCTAAACACAGAAACTGAAGTTGGTTTTGTGAGACTTCTAGTATGTCCAGCAGCTGGTCTTACATGCAAGTTGGTTTCTTTCTATTTTAGAACTATTACTTTGTTGCTCTCTTGAAATCAGAAATGACAAATACATATGAAAATTAACCAAAACCCAATTACATATCAAGTAAGGATGAATGATTTTTTAMATGCTTTTTAAAAAAGTCTATAAGCATTAAGTTCATGTACTTTGGAGGAAATATTTTGCATCTTCCCATTTGATTTGCCACTGTCTACAAAGCCAAAGAAGATAGCAATCCACAAACCTTTGAAATGTGCTGATGCAGAAAACAAGGCAATATTTACTCATAATAAATAAAGCTATTCCTGCTTTAGGTTGGAATATAAACAGCACTGACAAAAACTGTAGCTGTCTAAAAGCATCGAGCGTGATGCCATCTGAAAGTAGGGCCAATATTTGATTGGAGATCAAAGATTATTTTGCAAGTTTGATCTGTTTGCAGGAGAAGCAACTGCTGGTCTTTGATGTGTATGTATCTCCTATAAATCCAAGGAGGTAATAATTCCACAGTACAAAGCCATGACGTGACCACAAATGGAATGTCGCATGCAGCTCTTACCTCAACAGATTGCAAAAAATGATATAAAATAACTTGGCATATACAAAGAAGGCTAACTTAAATGATATAGGAATTGGAGGATAAGATACCGAATATGAAGACGGACTAAGGAAGCTAAAGTTATATAATCCAGAAAAGAGGATTGAGCAGAATATGATCATAGTCTATAAATAGCTTACAGGTAACAATATAGATGAAAGAAGAGAATTATTTAGAGTCCTGGTAGAGGATAAGATGAGAGGCAATTTCCTTTAGCTAAAGAACAAAAAACTGAAGAGAAGAATGTAGGCCAAATATTTGCAAAACCTAACACCCCACAGCAGTATGCATGGGACTGCATTTTAATCAAGGTGGAGCCATTTCACACACGCAGCAGTTCCAACTAAACCAGGTGAGTCTTGTGCCCAGCAGGAYACAGTCCAGCCCTATGATCACCTGCCAACAGAATGGACTGTGGTTTATTTTGCTGTCTGAGTACCCAATAGCAGAGATGAATTCAAAGAGACATCAAAGTTGAGTATAGTTTTAAAGTTAGAAGACAGGCTGTCCAAAAGTAGTATTTTTATTTTCCCCTGAAACTTATGGAAGACAGGTTGTTAATACTAACCACAGACAGGAAAAACGGCATTAACATGGCAAATAACCCATCATAACAGTTAAAGATGGACATACAGCGAGTGCCCAGGATGTGTCCRAAACAGCAAGAGAAGACTTGCTCTCAATAAATCCAACTTGCAAATTTTCAAATAATGTCAACATAAGCAATACCTGCTCATAGCAAATAAATTGGAATGCGTAAGTAGAGATTTACCTCAAAGACTGAAAAAAGTGAAGTTTGACTTTGCAAATACATTCAACAGAGCAGCAGGAGTCTACAAAAGACGACAAGAAGCTGGCCTTAGGATTAATATGAGATCCAGAAGGCTGCTGCTGTACCCCTCACGCTGCTGTACAGCAGCATGGACKGAGCTAACATGAGATTAATTATTTCCTTGGGCACTGTGCAGGCAGCGTAGCCATAACTGTGCACACATAAGTACAACCTGCAAAACCACGTTTGGATGCCGGTAAAAGCTCAGGCTCTTCCCTGGTTTTGT
Organism: Oceanodroma leucorhoa; assembly: GCA_030449065.1. Classification (NCBI taxonomy): domain Eukaryota; kingdom Metazoa; phylum Chordata; class Aves; order Procellariiformes; genus Oceanodroma; species Oceanodroma leucorhoa. The sequence goes on along the minus strand of JASVER010000049.1, from coordinate 615,221 downwards.
GCTGCTGTGGCTACATTGCTGTCACTACACAAGTAGCCCACTTCATGGTAGTTTTAAAAGATCTGCAGGAGGGCTGCGGTGATGCACTAGTTTGCACTGCAGGCAGTCAAGTACTGATGTATCCAARTGGAGTTATGTCCAGGGGTGAACTTCAGCCTAGCAAGGGTTCCCAATAGTCAGGGGAGAATGACTGGCTTCTGAGACGGGCAATTCAGAGCTGCTCTGCTTGGAGGTGCTTCTCTCTCCACCGACTACAGACCGAGCCAAGAGTGTGGGGAGGCCTTGTTAGGCAGCTTTGGGGAATACTCCCCCCTTGCATCAGACATACCACACTCATAACCAGATATAACTCTGCCCACTAAATTCTTGAAACAGCAGCATTTTACCTTGGATTCCACACTTGTAATACTGTTAAGTGTGTGTCTGATAATCCAACTGATTTACAATTGCTTTAGGAAGAGGCAAGCAAGAATTTTTTATACTCAATAGCATTGCTGCACACATCTTGGAAAGATTTTATTACTTGATTGCCAATTGTCAGGAAAGCTCACATGTGCAGTGGAACAAGAATACACCCCTTTGCCCCGTAAACATGGCCATCTGAGACATTTTTTTCTGCTATGGAAATGTCACAGGTTCAAGAAAGGTAATTGACTGCAGTCCATTTGCTGACAAATATTTGTACAATGGTGTTTTTCTACAAACACACCCAAGATGCATGCTCATAATCAGCTTAGAAGAGAAACACTGCAGTAGTTAAAAGTGTAAGTAAAGCTACAGATTGCCTCTCGCTGCAGCAGAGKTTTTTTTATTTTTATCTCACGCACTTGTGCCTACAGTACTCTTACAGCACACTAGATAATACACCAGTGTTCACTAGGGAGGATCGGTCAACAACCAGCCAAAGCCCACTTGTTCCATTCCATTAAGAGTCCCTTGCTAACGCAGACATGCTGACATGCACAACTTCACACAGAGGTTTCAGATGCACTGGATGCCATCCAAGACTGTCTGCTCATGTGCCACTGCAGCACCTTCTTGTGAGGCCGCACCTCGAATACTGTGTTCAGTTTTGGGCCCCTCACTACAAGAAGGACATTGAGGTGCTGGAGCGTGTCCAGAGAAGGGCGACAAGGCTGGTGAAGGGTCTAGAGGAGGTCTTATGAGGGTCTAGGTTATGAGGTTATGAGGGTCTAGGTTATGAAGGGTCTAGGTCTTATGAGGAGCGGCTGAGGGAGCTGGGGTTGTTTAGCCTGGAGAAGAGGAGGCTGAGGGGAGACCTTATCGCTCTCTACAACTATCTGAAAGGAGGCTGTAGAGAGATGGGTGCTGGTCTCTTCTCCCAAGTAACAAGTGATAGGACGAGAGGAAATGGCCTCAAGTTGTGCCAGGGGAGGTTTAGATTGGATATTAGGAAAAATTTCTTCACTGAAAGGGTAGTCAGGCATTGGAACAGGCTGCCCAGGGAAGTGGTGGAGTCACCATCCCTGGAGGTGTTCAAAAAAACGTGTGGATGAGGTGCTTCGGGACATGGTTTAGTGGGCATGGGTACTGGGTTGATGGTTGGACTCGATGATCTTAGAGGTCTTTTCCAACCTTAATGATTCTATGGTTCTATGATTCTATGATTTATTCCCATTTCAGCTGGCATCAGAAGTACTGGGGCTGAGACAGTTTTGAATGGGAAAAAAAAATGCCTGCCTAGAATATGATCTTCTAGGTATTTCACTGCTGAATGTTCCAAGTGGTTGAAATGAAAACGCACAAGTTTTGGAAAGTCCGTATTCCTATGCAAGTGAAGTGGTGGTGGACACAATACAATAGGCGTTATGGTGTAGTGTTCCCGTACTAACTACTAGACCTTTCCCATGTTGTTAAAAATAATATCTCCTCTTAGGGATGTGGAAAAAATCCATATATCAAGGTAAGCATTTTCTACCCAAACATATTGCAGAGACTTTCACGCTCCCCTTCTAATCTCATAGACATACCACTCTTACTCTTCCCTTTCCACTGGTCCCATGACTGAGACAGGGTATCTTTGCAAACCTATTTCTTTCTTCTTTTACCCCAACAGAAGGTGCCATGCAGGCTTAAAACTCAGAGGACCTTCAGAAGAGGGGAGGGAAAGTCAGGATAAATGGATGGGGGAAGAAGACAGAGCCTGTGAAAACACAGTTTCCATGGATCTTAGAAYCATAGAACCATTTAGGTTGGAAAAGACCCTTAAAATCATTGAGTCCAACCATTAACCTAACACTACCAACTCCACCACTAAACTATGTCCCTAAGCGCTACGTCTACATGTCTTTTGAATACCTTCAGGGATGGTGACTCAACCACTTCCCTGGGCAGCCTGTTCCAATGCTTGACAACCTTTTCAGTGAAGAAGTTTTTCCCAATATCCAATCTAAACTCCCCTGGCACAACTTGAAGCTGTTTCCTCTCGTCCTATCACTTGTTACTTTGGAAAAAGCTCTCATCTTATTCAGATACGAGCTGGAGCAGTATCACACATCACTTTCACAAAGAGATGCCATCTTGCAGCCCAAGTCAACGGAAGCAGCTGGTAACATCTTTGTGTCATCACAAAGATGGATGTTCCTGGGATATAGGGGCACAGAGGATTCCAGGAGCCCTTGGGGATTAGACAGAAACCTGTTCTCATCCTACTGCTCCAACAGAATAATCGAGGCGAAATTCTGTCAGGGGCCCTGTGGACATCTCCTCCTCCTCAACACCTTCCTTGGATGTTACAACAGGACAGGGCTACCTCCAGCTCAGCCTTTTATCATATTTGATCTTCTGCACACATGTCAAAATTCAGGACAACCTTCAGTCTGTCCCAAAGAATTAAGGCACCAAATGAGTGGAATACATAGAAATAGCTGTTTCAATTTGCAAAAACTAACCAGGTAAACTGTATTAAAACATGGCTACAGTTACAAATCTAAGATCATCATTGGCTAAGAATGCAAATCAATGGCACTTCAGATTGCCAAAAAAGAGAAGCAGAAGAAGGTATTTATGGCTCAGCATCCCCTCTAATAATATTTTTGTCACAAAGTCACTACGTGTATATACAAGCTAAAGATAGGTATGTAAATTAGGTGCCCAGTGCTTACACAAAACTACTGACATYGACCAAATATTAATTGAACAACGTTATTAGGTTAAAATTAATGTAGATGAACTCCATACTTTGTTGATTACACATCATAAATTAAAAAGATTTATTTGAACAAATAGAGTTCAATAAGTTCTTTTCATGAATGAGAAGTGTGAAGGCAAGAGAGACTATTACAAGCAGCAGTTATTCAAAGCTGCAGACATGAAAGCTAGTCTCACAACATGAGCTATAAACCCATTTTTGTTTATTACTATAGCCTACCCATTTGACGTCTACCCTAATAAATGGTTCTTAATGAAAAGCATGCAAGTACACACCATTTTCTCTGGCTTTCCCCAGAGTACTGAGGATCATTAGACAGATTATCGGCTTTCTGCAAGAGACATCTGCATAGTTTTCAAATTTTGACTAATAATCTKTTGAAAGAAGGTTTGCAGCAGAAGACATGCTGAGCCAAAGTCATCACTAGTCTGAATCTGTGAGGATGTGATTTTTSAAGACGACTTTGCCCTCAGCTTTTGACATATTTGCAGGTCCAAAATGGTTTTATTCTGTGGATATCCTCACCCGCAAAAAACCTGCAATTACTATCAAGAAAATAAAAGTACCAATCCAGAACTACCTCAACCGAGACGTTTCCGAGACTATGCCCAGCAACAGACTTGTTTCTCAGAATTTTCTCAGAAAGCAGGGATAACAGTGCAAATTCATTTCCTTTTAAACTTGGGCAAATATGTGCACAAATTTTACTTGATTTGCCCAGATTCTATAAACAAAATCATGCAAGAAATTTAATGTAGTATAAACAGGATAATTTTCTTTAGAAAGTTGCCAGCCACAGTTTAAAGTTGTAGTTAAGTTCCCAGTTAAGTGTTTCAAGTGAATAAGAAATAATATCTTTGAAATCAACGCAGCCAAAAAAAGGATTTTGTAAAATCTACTGTTTGTCCAGTATATTTTAAAGAAATGTATTTCTAAACAATATCCTTATCTGTCAAGTCAGCCATATTCTCATTGAGAGCATCAGATTTTGATATATTTTTAAGTATGATCTCAGAGGCATACATAGCTAAAACAAAGGTGACATTTTATTAGTAGCCATAGGCAACCTTAGTTCTGTCTACTTGCATTATTATTTATCTCCCAATATATATATGATCTGCTGCTTTTAACTTTATTGACTAATAATAATATTCACTGGAGACTGGGTCTTTCCTGTCTAGTAATGGGAAAGCAGAAAGGTCACAAGATAAAAGAAAACTCCATTTTCATAGGCAGTTATAATGCATTGCTCCTAAGGGAATTCAAGTTGCTTTAGAAAGGTTTAGATATATATTGGTGGGCCCTTTACTCTTGAGCCAACTAAAAGCCCATCCATCTGTGCACAATCCAATGTAATAAAAGCACAGTAAAAAGGATAGTTTCTGTACACTTTTTTTGYAAAGCCTTGCTCGCATTTTATTGCCAACTCCACAGTAACTTCACACACCCACTCAAAGGAAGATCAGGGTTGTTTCTTAACCGGAGGTACAACAGGCAAGAAAAGGTCACAGTGCTGTGAGATTTCCTTTCAGACAATGAACAGGATTAGAAGTGAATAGGTCCCAGTGAGCAGACTACCCTAAAACGAAACCCAGGGATGACAAGGCAAAGCCCAAGGTCCAAATTGTGTGTCAGGAATCTCCTCCCAGCAAGTCTGGGGTCACGAAGTGGCTACCAACAAAACCAGCATATATGTATATATCAACGAGTGGTGTTGATACATTTGCCCAGTCAAACAACAAAGTAAACAAACAAAACCCTCTAAAAGTTTAGCAAATCCAAAAGTTAAGGCTACCTTTGTCAGAAAAAAACTAGTATCAGAAAATATGGGAAATTCAAGATAGGTTGCCTAAATGGCTGTAACCCTGCCTTTTATCATCTTTTCATTGAAGCTGAAAACCAAGAGAGCAGGAAGGATGTTTCTGAGAAATCATCCAACCACATTAAATTATGTTCACACAACTGCAAGGAGATTGTGTCACCCACTGGCTATAAAGTACCACTTATCAGCTGCCACTCAGTAACTGGTCATGGATGTGATCCTACATGGGGGCAACATGAAATAAAACAGGTGAGCTACCCTTACATTCAGTCATTACAGTCTTAATAGCTGCAGACAGAAATTATTTGCGTTTCTAGTGTTTAAGCTAATGCATTCTGCTCCACAGCCAGTACCAGGAACAGGTATCCCTGAAGTTACCATGCCACAGCTGAAGTTCAGTGTCTTCTTTAAGCATGCTTTTTAAGACATGGGTGAAGTTACTCACAAACACTAATTAGCTACCAATGAGAGGTCGAATACTATGATGTCACATATTAAGTTACGATGGGATATGCCGACAGAGTAGCTGGCACTGAAGCTCCCAGGGATATATAGGCAATTATGGTTCCTGTAAGCAAACAGGAGGCCAACAGCAACGCTGGTTAGAAGTGTGGGAAAGAGTCACACCCAGCATGTGATGGTCACAACAGACACCCCTAAGTGCAGATRCATTTCTGTCAGCATTGGAGGCTGTTTGGGGAGCTGCTTTAATTAGTCACRGGAAAGTACAGCTTCAGAGGGCTCCACCACCACGGCTTACATTGGAGGATTTTGTCAGAGATGTATCATTCCTGCACAAACAACAGAAGCCTCCAAAATTTCAGCAGTATTTTAGAATGCAGGGTCAGATTCAGAGATTCTTACTTATCTGACACTACAAACACTGAAGGGACATTAAACTTTGTTACAAGCAAGGTGTAAGAGCTCTTATAATTTTTATTCAGCCTCCTCTACCCCACCCCAGTCCACAGTAAGCATCGTGGGATGCTCACAGTACTTAGTTAACAGTGACGGTCTTTCCATTACCTGCCAGGCACCTGTATTTGTACAGCGTGAATGCTGACGGGGGAAGGAGGGAGGGGGAAACTAAGTGTATCTCTCGGTGTCCGTCCAGAGCCCTTGCTCTTCCCGGAGAAATCTAACRATGTAACTTCCAGTGTCCCCTACTACTTGATCAAAATCCAGTGATTTAAACATCTCTGAACTGAAAGTAGTTGAGACTCCAAACCTGATTCTCATCGCTGCGAATGAAAACTCTGAACTTGCATATCAGAACAACGGTAGATCTCTCATATTTTTCCATTTGCASGACCAAAACATTTTATTTTAATTTACTCTTACAGGTATAACATACATTAATAAAAAAGGCAAACRGTCTTTTTAATAGCTTTGATCATATGTAAGTAAATCTCCACCAGATCCAGGCAGCTCAGGGACTTTCAGTATTTAATCCAGTACTACATAGTAATTATTAAGTGGATTTACACCATTTACAAATGTTGTGTCTGCCCCCAAAGTTTTTACAGCTTTTCATTTAAAATCTCTGCTGTTCTATAGAATGTTTAATGTTACAAAACAGCTGGCAAAATTTCCATTAGCTCTTCTGGCTAGATGCTGGCACACAGCCACAATCATGCTAACGARATCCTCAAGGTACGCACGCAGTTTTGTTAATTGAATGAAATCACAGAAAAGTCATTTTATGGTCTTCAAATCTCAGATTCTGTCTTTCTATTAATTTAAATCAGGCTCAAATGCTGACTAGGTGCTTTACTGCCCACCGATGAGAAAATACAAGCCAACAGGGGTAAAGGTAATAGACCATCATAAATACAGGACTAGATCGTGTGAACGTTGCACCAAGCACTTCATTGCCATGTAGCTACATCCAAAAGTATTCTTTTTTTGGGAGACATACCCCTCTTTGCTTTTCTGTAGAGTGCTCTGCAGCTGGAATGGTATTCTGCTTCCCTTGTTGCCACCGGGACAACCAGACCGTTCAGATTTCATTTCATGAAATCCTCAGATTAGCACTAATATCTTACCCGTATTTGCTTACCAACAAACGCATACCTATTTGTATATAAAAGATATCAGGAGTCTTTTTCTAGAGCTCCACTTGCTCTGCAGGCAGCTGCCCAGACTCTTGCTGCGTGCCTGGGACTGCAGTTCTGACACAGCCACCCCCATTTTCTAAAACTTGGCTGAACATTCATATAAAGCCCCGCTTTAAGCATCACAGTCAAGTGCTTTTTTTGGTTTTGTTGATTTGGTTTGGTTTTTTGTTTGTGTTTGTTTTTTTTTTTTTAGTGAAATTATTCTTGGTTTCTTATTAGAGACATGTCCCTAAACTAGTCTACAAGCATAGCCAAAAGTTTTTCAGTAAATGTACTGTGAATCTAACAGAAATAGAGCAGTACAGAACAAGGCAGAGAAGTGCAAACAGTGTTTTTCTGAACACTTTTATGGACTTTTTTTTAATGATTTGAAAATGTTTGTCTTAAAATGTTTGTCAGGTCAAAAAGAAACAAAACAAAAAATTACACATTCAAGTTTTTCTCTGAACCATTTTGTAGAAGTTCTCTAGTGTCACTGCAATAAATCCTACTAAGAAATGATGCAGCGTCCTCCTCACACATTTGTATCAAACCATAGGCTGCCTGAGCTACTAGATTATGCTGAGAACAACAGGTATGTGGACTCTTTTTACTCATTTTATAAGTCTACTGCTTATTTATTCCACACTGCTACAGCTAAATCCTGCCACCAATGCCCGCATCCTTCTCAGAAGGAAAGTCTATTGAGGTCACTGGGCTGAGTCTTGACAGCCTTAATCACTGCGCAATGACTCCCAGCAGCATCTACCTGTGACGTCAAGCACGGTCCTCTGAGGGGGCAAGAGGAATAAGAAAGTTCATCAGACTCTAAAGGACCATTACAGCTTTGGGAAAAACAAGGTCTAATCTGAATGGGAGTCTGGCCTGTAGAGGAACAGAATTTAAAGTGTGTGGGGGGGGAAGCACCGTACATTAACCCTCTTGGAAAAAAAGATCCATTCATGTTGGTTCGCATTTTTTTTGAACTAGAGATAATAACCTTTTATTTTTTAAATAACAACGACTTTCTATACTAATTGTTTTTTGCATCTCTGTGCTGAAGGCTTTCAGGGCTCGGAAAGCAAGTCAAGATGCTGAACAGCGTGTGTGTACACAAGATGACAGCCTTTGGCAGGGGACACAAAAGCTTCAGAATAGGGGTGATCACAGTGAAGGGCCACCCGTGTGCGTCAGGGACGGTGGGGCTGTCTGCTAGAAATCTTGGCATACCGCTCAAACGGGAGTTTGTTGACCTGAGCTTGATTTCTGTGGCCGATTGATGAATGTTAACATACAATCGCACTTGCTGAATATTTTCATGGCTTTCTAACCACTTTATAGACGCTTGGACGTATTATCATCTCCCTCTTCCCTCCCCCTAGCTGATGGACACTAGGCTCCATAAAAACACACATACACCCTTAAGACTAGGTGGACGTCTATTACAAAGACTTTCTGCTTGATTTTAATCCAAAAGAGCTGGCATTGAGCTGGTATTTTTTAATTAAAACCTCCTTCGCTCAGCTTTTTTGTCTTGTGGAGCGTCTATCAATCAGGAGGAGTCACCRCAGGATGCACCCGGTGGCAGGAGGCCATTTCGTCCCCTCCCCCAACCCCAGACACTGACTTTTTTCCTCCCCCCTCCAACTTCATTAACTAAATGCACTGAATAAACCTTAACATCCCAGCTAAATCCTATTGGCCCTGGATTTGCTGCTTAATGCTAAAACCCAAGCGACCCATTTTTCTCATGTTGATACTTCTATTGCTGATGGCAGCCAGCAGAGAAAAATACCCGACCTTAAAATATTTTAATGTAAGGAACAAAACCCGAAGAATTTGTCACTCACTCTTTCTGCTGCTGCTCATGAACTTTACGTAAGCTCTACTTCATGTGTCAAAGCCTCCCTTGCTTTTGTGCTTCATAGGCAACACAGTGAATCTGTTGCTTAGCAAATGAATGCAACAAACTGCATCTGTTATTAAAAGTGCGACAAGGTTTCTTTTAAAGAAAAATGATCTTGCAAAGTCTATGAAAACAAATTTCTGTGCATTCTACAATCTCCAGTCATGATGTTGTTATAAATATCAGAAGATGGAGACCCCACTAACTGAAAATCTTTGGGAAAAACTAACAGCGAGAGTAAACAGTTTCAGTGCTACAGATTTATTTTGAATTCCTATCCTTATGTTTTGCTTCAAACTGTAATAGTTTGCCTTCCCGATTTCACATACGCAACAGAAAAGTCTAAAGATTATTCACCATCCCCCTGCCTCCTGGCTGCCAGCCCTCTGACCTCACCCCAGTTATAATTGCTGTACCTAATCTCACCGCRGCTCAGCTGCCCAACACTTCCTCCTCAGTCCGTGATGATGAGCAGGAATGCCGATGGTCACTTCCCAGCTGTTGATTCTTTATTCCCAAAGCACCCAAACTGGGTTACCTATCCAGCCGCAAAGTCTCCCCATGGTAGTATTCAAGAGCTTTGGCACTCCTGACTGCTCCTGGGGCCACCAGCCTGCCTTTACTCTTAGCTCCATCAGACCTCCAACCTCTCTGCCCCCCACAAACCATCACCACCATGACCACCATATGTTTTACCACAGCATCTGCCACTTCAAAACCCTTCCCTCTTGCAAATACCTCTTTCACACTTCTGCCACACACACCCRTGGCTGCAGCCAAATCCCCCATTAGCTTTGCAAGCTTCTCCACAACTTTCTGCCGCAGTGATACACCCTTGCCCTGTTGCAGGGTCCCTTTGCAGTTGTCCCTGCCCAGTGTGCTCGGCCCTGGCYTCCCAGCCCTCCCGAGCAGGAGGGATGGCTCATCCTCRGCTCCCCTGTGTCTTGTCCTGCTTCCCCCAGCGTGGAGCACCATGAGGGGTGTGAACCGCCGCACTTCGGCTAGGACAGCCCCTTGCCCTGCGATGGCTCTGTGGCAAGCAGCTTCACGCGCAGACAACTGGGCGCTCCCCTCACGGCTTTCAAGAGTYGCTCACCACATTTTCAGTAATCTGTCAGAGGAGGCTATTCCAGCTTGCTCTTGGGTATCCAACCAAAACAGCAGTCTTTGGATTTGACTTATATTTTTAATAACACATTTCGCTTTACATTAATATCRGACCGCAATGCCCTACAATACTGAGGCTGGTTTCTGAGAAGAAGGGCTGCATCCTGAAACACCTACCCCGTGCACACCCAGTCCTTCGCCTAGCAAATTCCTGTGGCATTCAGAGACTGCAAAGGCTGAAAAGAAACAAGGAGCCTGGACATTCGGTAGAAATTCAGTTATCCTGAATAAAAATTATATTTACAAAGTACCTAAAAGCAAGTCTAATCTAACACTGAAGATATGCAGCACAGGTTACACATTAAGATTATTAGTGTGATGTCCGTTATGAGAAGGCTTTCAAATAAAAATGCTTTCTTACTGACTGTGCACTTGCATTAATGTATTTCTTACCAATACCACTAATGGAATGTTTATCATGTTCCTGGCTTCTCTGAAGTAACAAGAAAAATATATTGAGCCATGTAAGAATAAAATGACTATATCCATGTCGCTATGAGTTATCATACTGCACACACTCTACAGATGTGTTTAAATATGGTCCTTGAAGGAAGTAATGGCAACTGACTTCAATATTACAGAAATATTCAAACCAGCATAAATTGGAGACCAAGAGTGATAAGGAACGGAACCAGTAAAACAAACAGTTATATACTTGAGGACTTATTTTTGCAGCATAGGCACAGATGAGAGAAAGAAAGGGGCAAGGTCTTTTGTAAGAAACCAGCTATTTCAGACTATAAGGAAAGTTAAAATATTTTTGTTCACCCAATTATAGATTAAKAAGGTATGGTAATAACCACATGATCGATCAAGTTTTTCCTTTTCTTGAATATAACAAGTAGAATACTAGATAGAGGAAGTCTTTATTAAGAGGTTTATGAGTAGGCAAGCCTCAGCTTTTCAGTTTATTTTATTTTTATAAACTCTTGCCTGATTTCAGTATGGCCGATTCCTGGATTCCATTTTGAACCATCCTCAGTGATAGTTCATGAACTTTGCACCAGGAATCTTTGTAGGGATAAGTGGTGGACAAATGGATTACCAGCTGCTCAACTCCATTTTTACTATCGTTCTACCTCTAAAACCGTATAAAAAAGAAACAAACAAGACCTACAGCTAAACTGGACTGTACACGCACTTCTAACTAATTCATTTTTTTGTTAACATTTAAAGATAGACATACACAGCAATTCCCAGCTACGACTGCATTTTGCTGTCTAAAATCTACACAAGAGCTGTTAAAATATGATCAGGTAATATGTGTTAACTGAGTGTTTGTTTTTCCAGTAGTACTAGTAGGGTTATCAGAAACACAAGTAGAAGTTGTACACGAAAGATAACCATATCCAGTAGAATAGGACATTCTAGCGATGTATCGAAGAGATTAAAGCATAGTTTTTGGCGCACTGTAACAAAACTTCTTGCATCTTTAAAAATAATAATAATATCACTAATAATAATAAAAAAGAGGCGTGAAGTCCATAGTCCTCTCTTATTACTGTTATCATAAAGCTACCATACATCTCCTAACTTTTCTTTAAGAAATACACACTTTGAAGTTTCAGATTTTCCCCCATTGCACAACACACAGAACTACCACACAATTGTTTACTTAGGCTGTTTACATTAGCAACTTAAAAACAAAAAAAAAAGCCTTCAGAAACGTTACCAGCTGAATGAAAGGAAGCAACTTCCAATGCTAATACCCCCAAAATATGGGACAATGTTCCAGCTCAGTTGCTTTTGACAGTGATGCTGGTTTACAGCACGTCAGAAACTTCTTAGCCTCTGCCTTCCTTCCGTCGTTTTCCTTGGCAAGGGCCAGCTCTCGCCTCTCCCCGTTTCACGTTAAACTTGCAGGAAACTATTAACCGGGGGGTGGCTGCAGGAAAGGGGGGGGAGGGGGGGGGGAGGGGGGCACACACCATCCTCCAGGTGATGTTACCGCATTTAAAGCCTAGAGCTGGCGGCTCCGGCGGGGTTACTCACCCAAGGGAAGCGCACACTTTCCAACTGACAGTCCCTAATAGATATTTTAGCGCAGCTCACTTGTGCGGATGATAAACCAGCCCCATCTCCACACAAATCACTTCTACAGCAACTTGTTGGTTTCAATCTTTTAACGACTTTGCCCATCGCAGCCTGTCCCGGGCAGGCAGAGGAGCGAAACTCAGTCCCTAAATCACCCGCAAAAGCAGCGTGCTCGGCTCCTGCAAGCTCGAAACAAAGCAAAACCCCCAAGCCCACCCCCCGCAGGCAGCACCCCCTCCCCGGCCGCGCAACAACTCCAGAAAGCAGGAGGGGGCTTCTCCTTGCTGCCGGAGCCTGCCCCGTCCCCTCCCGCAGCCCTGCCCGGGCAGAGGCACCCACCTGCTGAGCGGGTCCCCGAGCCCGGCCGGAGCCCCACGCCGCTCCCTTCCTCCCGTGGGCTTGTGCAGCAGCCGCCTCCCTCCGTGCCGCCCCTGCGCGGGGCTGCAGCCAGACGGCCCCCTCCGCGCCGCCCCAGCGCGGACAGATGGCCGGCAGCCCCGAGCCCTGCCAGAGGGAAGCAAAGCCGGGCTTTTTTTCCCTTTTTTTTTTTTTTCTTTCTTTCTCCTCCTTCCCCTCCTTTTTTTCTCCTTTCCTCCCTTCGTCCCGTTTTTCCTCCCTTCCTCCCCTGGCTTAGCCTCTGACAGATAAACCCGAGTCAGCCAGAGTGCGCTCACAACACCCCCTCCACCAATCATTTCAATTAGTGCCACATGAGAGGAGCTTCTGCCCAAAATCTGCTTAAGAAAGGGCCAGAGGGCAGGGCAATCTCCTTTGCTCAACAATGACCAGAAGCTGCTATAAATATCCAAACAAAAGCACTGTCAAGGCCAGGAATGTCACATCCTAATGTGATAAAAATTGTAAAGATCCGATGTATACCAGAAGTATAAAGGAGGAAAAACAAGAAAAAACCCACAAAACCAGAGAGAAAGATTAAAAGCAGTCACCACTTTCCTACCCTCTCCCCCAATGCGTAACCTTATAATATGTTATCAAAGTTGTATATTTCTGGGTGCCAAGCTATTATGTTTTCGAGGTSCCGAACAGCACGCTCGCAATCCCTTTATGACAGCTGCACGCTAATATTTATAGGTACCCAAGTCTAYGCATCTTATATAACGAAGTACAGTGACCAGAGCTGGTCAGAGGTAGCCTCCAACCCCACTGACACGTTAGATCACACAAATAGTATAAGCAAAGGCTTCTCTAAATTAAAATATTAACAAGAGGTTGCCAATACACCAATAAATAAATCAATACATTTGTATTAATTAAAGTACAAACTCAGTCRCGTTTGTATCAAAACTGGGGGATTTAATCTCATTTGATTTAGACACATTTTACACCAGCATATTCCAGCACTGTGAGTGAGGAGAAACTCCAGCCTGAGGTTTCTAACTACACAGAGAGTTAGAGCTGAAAACTAACAAAAAAAAAAAMMCCAAACACCCTTGATCTATCAGAGTGCCTCCATCAGCAGTGCCCAGRCCTACAGCTTGTGCACCACTTTGCAAACTGCCAGTTCGCACCGTGCAAGTAGCTGGACGCTGCCTACTCTGGCATGGGGAGGGCAGGTCTGCTGGCTTTGCCTGKGATAGAGTTAATTTTCTTCATAGTAGCTAGTAGGGGGCTGTGTTTTGGATTTGAGCTGGAAACAGTGTTGAAAATACAGAGATGTTTTCGTTATTGCTGAGCAGTGCTTACACAGAGCCAAGGCCTTTGCTTCTTCTCACCCCACCCCACCAGCGAGTAGGCTGGGGGGGCACAAGAAGCTGGGARGGGACACRGCCGGGACAGCTGACCCCAACTGACCAAAGGGATGTTCCATACCATATGACGTCATGCTCAGCTGATAAAGCTGGGGGAAGAAGAAGGAAGGGGGGGACGTTCGGAGTGATGGCGTTTGTCTTCCCAAGTAGYCATTATGCATGATGGAGCCCTGCTTTCCTGGAGATGGCTGAACACCTGCCTGTCCATGGGAAGCAGTGAGTGAATTCCTTGTTTTGATTTGCTTGCGTGTGCGGCTTTTGCTTTCCCTATTAAACTGTCTTTATCTCAACCCACAGGTTTTCTCACTTTTACCGTTCCCATTCTCTCCCCCATCCCACTGGGGGGGAGTGAGTGAGTGGCTGGGTGGGGCTTAGTTGCAGCTGGAGTTAAACCACAACAGCAGGGCTGGGTGGGAGAACGGAGTGGTTTTGGCCCTGTTTGACTGCTTGTAAACTCTGCAATGCCTTTGAGATAGTAATTTCCAGCCTGTTGATGGTTTCCAGCATGATGAACAGCTAGGTTCATCTAAGGGGAAGCCAATAGTCACTGTCACCTAATTCACCCTACAGACGTTCCCTAATGTAATCATTGCAAAGGGAGGGCACTCAGCTGATGTCCCTCCAACTCTCATGTCTCAATGTTTATGTACAAATCTATGTAAAAGTAGTTAATCCTGTTGACTAACCTCATGCTCTTTTAGAACTGAGATAAAAGCCGCCTGAAATTATCCCTGTTTCCTCTGTTCAGTTTCCACCAACTCAACAATAAAGTTCTCTTCTACGACAAATAAATGTTATTTTTTCCATTTCATTCCCATGCCCTCCTCTGATCATACTTGTTTGTCCCGCTGCAGTGAACACTGCTTTCTCATACTAAACCCATTCACATACAGGCTTATCCTCAAAGCACCCTTATCCTCAAAGGATGTCCAGAGATGGTTTTTGCTGGTTTATTAATTCCCTGAATTTAAGCATGTGCCCTACATAACAAAGAGTGTACTTTTAGAAGATCATTTGAAGAAATGCTTTTAAAAGAGAGAATATTTAAGTGAAGCTCATGCAAAACCCTAGTCCAAAAATCACGTGCACAGGCTTGCGAGAACAAAACTGCCCGCAAGATTTCCAGACTTCCTAGTTTTAGCAGAGACAGAAATATTCTTTATTTCAACAAAGAGCTTTCAGTAACCCAGAGTGCACAGATGCAGAACAATAACACCAACACGAACAATACAGACTAAGCATTGTCGGGCCAAAGGCACCAGCCCACAGGCTGACAAAGCCCTCCCTGAGGATGGGGGAGAGCGAAGCAGAGATCCCCATTCTGGCACAGGCAGGGTGGAGGTCCGTGTAGCCCAGCACAGCAGCCGGAGGTATGGCAGGACGTTCAGCTGTATTCGCAAGATATTGCAATATAGCTAATAAACCTTGCCAGTTCCACCAGCTGATCTTTACGTTGGGTCCTGCTTTTACTTCAAGCATGCCAAGCTGGGTGCCCGCAGTGGCAGGACAGATATGCTTTGCATTGCAAAGGAGTGGACAGGACCTTCACTGAAGGAAAAAAAGAAAATCCTCAACAACAAAACCCCCTCCAGGTAAGCAGTAAAGGATTTTTAGAATAATGACCTTACCTGGGAAAAACATGACCTATGACTTAAACAGCTGCATAGTTGTAACTGAGTAACAAGACAGCAAAAATAAGTCACTAATGGAGTGAAATGCAAGATTGTGTGCATGGTATAAAAATCCATCCAGCCAGGCAGATGAATAAATTGGAGCCACTGATGCCAGAAGTGAAAGAAAAATACTCTTCTCTCTGAATTTTGTGTGGTTTTTCTATCTTTCACTTCCTGGATCAGCTATCATTACAGAGTTCAGAGACAAGAGGAAGAAAAAAGATTATAAAAATAAACCATATTTCCTCATCTTGCCAAAAGGCCCTGTTTGAGTTGATCTGTCTTGACCTGGTCCTCATTGTTTTGCATGCTGCTTTCCTACACCAGCTTTTCCAACCTATGGATAAAAATGGTGGGGGAATGGTGAGGAAAACAGCATGTATGGAAGTATGCTTCACAGAGAGGTATTCAGAAGTGCTCTCCTTTGTAAGCTTGCAAGTATTCAAAACGCCATTTGCTTTACAGACCAAAATACTGTATTTGATGATAAATCTAAGAGACAGATGACAGAAATCTCCACGAGCAATGTCCCAAAAAGAAAATGTATAAAGAAAAGATACTGTTTAGTTTGTAACAATTTAGTATATACTTGCAATTTTAAACTGTTTATAAAATATTCCACCAATAGATCAGGCTAAGACTTCTTGTTTTATAGAAAATTATGACTATTACCTGGAAGTGCTTTAAGTTAACTCATTATGGAAATGGAAACCTGGATCAGATACATTGGGTCCTCGTGTTTGACATAATTTCCTGGAGAAACAAGCCTGTATATGGAAAGCTATCCTCAAGCACTGGTTGAAGTTTTCCCTTAAACACTGTTTTGTTTGATAAGTGAAAACTGACACCACCACCAAATCATCTGGTATTAGTGTTCTTTTCTTTTACGTGTCCCTGCTCTTGGAAAAAAAAAAAAWAATGGATTATGCTATTTCTTTGTCTGAATAAAATGTTGCAGTTCCGGAGATAAAGACGTATTCAGCTGAGCAATTAAATAGCTAAATAAATGAATCAGCAGAGCAGAAGTGACAGATTTAATTACTGCTTAGAGCTAGGAAGGGGAACTAATTATGGGGTTCATGAACCACATGCCATTCTTCTCCTTAAGCATGTGCTTCGATTCTTCTGGATCAAGCTCTGCAAATGCAGTAGCACCATGCACCAAATTTAAAAAAAAAGGAGAAAAAAAAGAGAAAAAAAAAAGCTATTCAAAATTTGGAAATAAAGTCTAATCTTTGAGGAAAGAATAGTCAATACTCTGTTTTAAAAGCCCTTGTTCAATTGAACCATGAGTTAGAGCAACTTTCTTTTAAATAGATAAGCACTAAAAATGTAATTGTCCAAAAATGAAAACACAAAGTTCACTGGATGTGAATAAACCGAAGATTGCAATAGAAAGCTGTGGTAATGGAGGCATAAAGCAGATAGCTATATCAAGTGATTAGGAGCCCTATTGATCAGAAAGTATCTGTAGCTGGGAAGCCTGAGAAAGCTGTTGATGCTAGCTCTCTACTGCTTTGGTCTGCCTACCACAGCGAGCAATGCAGTTCAAAAAGATGCCACCAACTGCAAAGCCACTAGTGGTGGAAAAAACCTTTTCCTCAGTTTCTGCTTTCTGTCCCATTTCTCTACTTTGCATTTACTTTACCATCCTAATTTTATTCTTCTTTGATAAGACCGTCAATGCCAATTATTGGAGCTTCACATTAAAATAATGAGCCTTGTGGTATAATCCCACAAACACAGAACTCTTCCCTTCATTAGTGGGAGGGAGAAAGAGGAAAAAAACCACATGTACTGCATTTGAATCACATCATTCAATGAATTGCGTAATTTTGGCGAGTTTACGGCTAGCTTACACAGTTGAAGAGAGACAGGTATCATTTCAGAAAAAAAAAAAAGAAAAGAAAAATAGCACCAAGCTATATTAAAAAAAAAAAAAAGAATTAGTGGAGGTAAGAGAGAAATCCTTCATTCACAGCCAGTGGTTTTATAAAATTAACATCTCAATGTGTTGTGATGCCTGTTTTAGCATAATTTTAAAAATCAACGTTTGCCTCTTTTCCTAAAAATACTGCGAAGAGAGAGATAAATAACTCTGCACCTTGTACACCATTCTGAAAAACAATCAGACCTTCTACTCCACWGACTTTGAAAATATTTAAAAAGCAGAACACGATGCAAACAATAAAACATCTTATGGCTGGGAAAGATCTAAATCCACSCCAGGTATAGCCATGATCTCCCTCCACACCACCAGTAATTTTGTCAGAATGAAAATAATTGTGTCCAAACCCAGAGGTGTGTAGACTGATCCCTGGGAAGGCTCACTGGACAATCACAAATGCCATCATCATCCAAGATTACACCATCAGCTCTGCTTGGCTGAACTTCTGTTCTCTGAAGGCAGCCAAAACCAAGGTCTATTGCATCAATAAAGTCCAAAATGAACCCTATCTTGAAAATCAGCATCTGGGCTTCTGTATCAAGGGAGCCTGTATCTGCAGGGAACCAGGAGCACTGTACATCCAAGATAAGGTAAAAACAGGATTTTTTTTTTCTTTTTTTTTTAAATGGAATTATGGTATAACTCTAGAAAAGTGACCTCCCTTGCCTGGAATTCCAGTGTAGTTGGATCAGAAGAAAATGCACTTTGTACCTAGACACACAGCAAAGCAGAGAGGAGCTGATCTTTGAAAAAGACACTATATCTGAAACATTATGTACAAGGTTCATTAGCACTCATACCATATAAATTTTACAGCATCTGTTATCCATGTTAATAAAGTGTGATGTCTATAGAAAGTCACTAAGGTACCAGTGATCACGAACCTTGCAGAACACATGCACAACTGATATCTCATAAAAGAGATATTATGATTGTATAAATAACCGCAGTGGAGCGTGAGGACTTAAAAAGGACCCCGTGGGCAGGAGCAGCTAGTCAGCAGGCTACCAAAGGACACAGGGAGAATATACTCTTGGTGCACAACACATCTCAGGAGGCAAAATCAGCTGTATTTATCTGACAGTCCCTGCCAGGCTGACATGGAAATGATCATTTAAGTATTTGAGGTGTCCCTTGCAAGACAGGACATTATCGGCATTTGYGTTGGCATCCAAAAGCACAGGTCCAGAGGAATACAGGGCGTTTGGAAGTGGAAGTCACGCAGAAGTGAGCTTGCCACCTGGGAGGAAGGCGGACTCTCTGAATTCACCACCTTCTGCTCTCACCACAGGGCAATGCAAAAGAAATCCCTCATGGGATACTTGAAACAGGAGTCATGGTTAAATATAGACCAGAAGCGAATTTGTCATTGTTTTATTTACACCCTTTTGCTCTCAATCTTGCACTTGGACGTCCGCCCATAAGTCTTGCTTAACATAATTTTGCAGTGTTTCACCACGCAGCCAGGCTGGTGCAGCRGAGAGACAAGATGAAAGAGAGTGAAACCAGTAGGTTCCCAGTAGAAAAAAAAGAAGGGTGCACAGCGTGTCTTGAGACATGGGTGTTCCCTCCGGCACGGTCATAGAAGCCCAGAGCTGACCAGTATTTCCTTCCTATTTTCAAAGGGTCACTGGGGGATGGACAGGAAAGGAGGACTTTACTAGCAGGGAAAGGATTAGCCCTAACAGGCATGAGCTAACTCCTTCCCTGCAAGAAGCAGATGGCAAAACAACACTGCACAGTTCTGGGTGAGCCCTGGGTTTTCAAACAGGTTCCGACTCCGTGTCTGGTTGTTACAGGGAAGGTAGAGGGCAATTTTTCACTGCCATGGGGAGCATGCCAGTTTATCAAAGCTACCCTTGGGGAAGTTTGCTTGTGAAGATTTACAAAAGAGGTGACTAAGTACGCCAGTGGGTGTAAGAGGAGTTGCTAGTTGACTGGTACAGAGAAGAAATTACTGTGTTTTTTTATAAAGTCTAAATAACATTTATACACCACTAATCACACAGCTAAAAATAATTTAAAATCACCCACCATTTTCTTCTTTTAAAACTCAAAGAAGCGACTTTTTTTTTTGAGTGCCCTATTGCATTTTCCTAATAGTTCATTGGAGACTGGAAGAAAACATCCAGTTTTCACTGAGGGCTAATATAAAAACCAATCAAGCTCCTTGACAATAATGACAACTGAAATAACGGGAGCCACTGTCCAAACCAAAAGCTTAAGTAGGCATCCAGCCATGATGCCCAAAGGGTTTTCACTGAGAAGGGCAAGGATGCCTGCGCACAAACGTCAGAGCTTGCTTACTGTTGGAATAAGTTGTATCCGAGAAAAAACAGAGATATGCCAGAAATAGGGGGAGCAAGGAAGCACGTGAACTGGCTAGAAGGCAGCCCTTGAAGACTGAGCCTGAGCAAAACTCAGAGAAAGTTCCTCCTTGCTCCTAGCGCAGCGGTATACCGAAGAGGAAGTAGCCATAAGGAGTATGAAATAAGGAGTAAGAAATCTGAGCCTCACAAATACAGCTCTTGACCTAATACAGACGATAAAAAGGGGGATTATAATATGGCTCACTGTGACACTTCTGAACAATTAAAATAAAAATCTGTCTTCATTTGTAAAACCAGAGAATCAGTTACATTGTAAAATTTTGCCACTTTGAAAAATGCTGGCTGCAACATGAGGAAATAGCACAAGCACAGGATGGACCAAGAGAACAGTTCACAGATATATAGGAATAGTTCAGTTCCATCACTTAAGGTCTGAGGTTTGTCAGCTTGAAGGAACAAAGCTCCAAGGCACAAAAACCAGTCAGACAGTTATGGAACAGACTTGGGAAGTTCCACTTTTAGACTCCGAATTTGGCTACTGAATTTGTAATCTCTGAAAATTCCCATGGCAGAAGGTGTAGAAATCACCGAGCCCCAAATCCTGAAAACACAGAGAAGTTAAAAAATTGAAACTGAACCACCTTTGTGGTTCAAATCTCAAATGCAGACATTCATTCATTCACATCCTGAATGAATGAAAACTGTTTTTAACACTGATCTTTTGACTTCACAACAGAGAACCTGGGGTAGAAAAAGGAAAAACTGAGATAGCCAGGAGTGGAGAATGAAATGCTGATAATCTCGTCTGCATTTTGGAAMGAGTAGCGTGGTACATACAACATTTAGACCAAGGACGCTCTGTGAATTTCTAAATATAAGTAATGCCGTGATTACTCCTCATTTAAGACTATAAACATTTTGCATGCCTTTTATTCTAGAGCCAGCACAAGACTTTTCAACGGCTCAGGCAAAATTGACAGTCAGTCCTTCTAAAATAACAGATGGGATAGGGCCACCCCTGCCTGCTGCAGAAAAGTGGGGAATTGCAATGGAGAGATCTAGAGGATCCATGCTGCTAATCTGCCTGCCTCCAGGGACTGATACCAGTCAGCTATCACAGCTGCCAGCACTGGGCATTCTACCAATAGTTTCCACTCCTACTTTAGGGGCAGCAGCAGTTTCAGACAACCTGTTTTTCCCAGTCCTAATATGGACAAAATTAGGGACGTGCCCTTTGTCTTCCCAGCAGCCTGCTACCTTAGGCAATTTCTGTTTTGCCTATGCTTATAGCCGGTCCAGTTTGCTGCTGGAAGCTGAGGACTCAATTTAACTTTGCTTCTTCTGCATTCTCAGAAGACTACGTTCACCAGTGTCATCTTATAATTCTTCTGAGAGTCAGGGGCCTTGACCCTAAATATATGAAATCCACCTTATGTCAGTCTTAATTCTTCTGCAGGGGCATCAGTATAATATAATTCTCAAAAAAGCAAACAGTTCACCTATAATAATCAAGAACTTTTTAATATGCTGTCCATATTGTGCTCTTTAAGTTCCTTATGAAAGAGTTTGAGTGCAGTGAAATTCTTGATCCAAAAGGCTACCATGAGATATTTCAATATGCTGGTGCAACATAAGAGTTATCAGTGTGCCAGGGTAAAGCTTGACTAGTTTGATCAGGAAACTACCGAAAAGCCGTAGAGTAAATAACAGATTTAAAAACAGGAACAGCTTTGAAGTGTGTATTGGCAGTTGCTCATTGTATAGTACCGTCAGAACACGTGTTGCATCAATATTGGCAGATAACACTGGAATTTCAGTAAATATTAGTGTTTTGAGCTAGAGTTATTAAAGTCTTATGCAGGTATATTTGTTGCAGCTTCTCTGACAGATTATACCACTGTTTGCCAAGTCCACTAGTGTAGCAACAATAGGAAAAAATGCAGAAGAATAATTCTGTTCAACATAAAATCATACCTTGCCATACCATAATGACTTTTATATACAACTTCATATCCTACTTCATTCCATATTTTTTTTTTGAATGTCTGAAACTTTACTGAGGGAGAAGATACTTCAGTGRTGCTCACCAAGTTCAGACCCCTTCTCTCCACCTGCAGATTTCCACTGCACTCTCTTGAGATTCACTTTGTCTTTCAGTGCCTTAGCTCCACGGACATAAAATAATAACCTTATCCTACCTCAAAGAGCTGCTATTAGCAGAACCCGTTTAGATTCTGGAGCGTTGCAGCATTATGGGAGAAAAATTGTTTATCTACATACCATTTTGTGTGTACGCTTTCTACTGAGCTTTTTAAAAAAAAAAATCTAAATTTGTCTCTTGAACATTTGTTTTTTCATTTTCTTTTCTAACTCCCATCACTTTATTTTGCTTTGTACTGCGCTGTTTCTCCTGATATGGTCTTCTTGCTCCTTCAGTCACTTTTCTGTGTCATATAACTGTCATGAGGTTTCTCTCCGTACTTCTTTTCTCCAGCATTGCATTCTTCTTATTTTTCCTATATTGCCAGGCTGTCTAGATTGAGAATAGATAACTATTCCCAAACTTATCCACATCTTTGTATCTCTTTTCTTATTGCTCTGAACATTTCCTTTCATGTCTGTGTACCATCCTGCTTCTTCTCCTGAAAGAATTTCCTCCCTTYACAGGGGTGAGGGAGAACCCTGCACCAGCAAGCATTCATTGATGAGGAGTTAGGGAAATTAGAAAGAGTGACTGATCAGAGAGCTTTTATCCAGGATACGTGTAGGCCTTTAGCTATGTGTAAAACATCTCAACGGAAAGAGATAATGAGTGTTTCAGGGCAGGGATGGCATCTGCCTGAAATAAGCATTTCTCCAGTGCTCAGTGCAAAAAAGCTGCTAACCTGGCAGAGGCCTTAGAGTTGCTACTGCTCAAATCCCAGGAGGCTTTACAGGTTAAATCTTACAACTTGGACCCAACTGGGAAACAAAATCGAAGCTGCTGCATGCTACAAAACACGTGGTTTATGGGCTGATCGCAGCCCAGGTGCTGATGGCTCCCAACTGCTTATTCCCTTGTCCTGTGCAGTGGACATTCAAAGAGTGCAAGTCAGAAGCAACCAATCYTGTCATTTACCTTGATTTCAGTCATTTGGAGGATCTAGATCTGTCCTCAGAAAAAGAAGTTAGAAGTCTCATTGTTAAGCCCAGTTAAAAAATGATTCTTACGACTGCAACTGCAACTTAGCCTTTCAAAGAAGAACTCAGAATCCAGCAGAACTCCTAGAGTAAGAATAGATATATTATTTATATGTATAGTGATATTAATTTTTATATTTCCCTCCCTTTCAGARGTGGTAAGTGCATTTTTAAAGTTTGATAATTGCTTGGTTCCAAAAAGTACGATATCTCCTTCCTGCAAATCTGGAGTTAAAGTTGGCAATACATCGCGGGAAAGCCTTACCTTGTTAGGGCTCAAAACAGAGCCCCCATTTTTGTGCAGAGCAGCAGGCTCAGGGAGAAATCAACACCTCTCCTTCTGGAGTGGCTCATGAGCAAAAGCTCGCAGGACTCAATCCTGCAAGGCACTGACATAATCTGGTACCCTATTTTGCTGCTTCAGGGTGCAGTGCTCAGCCACTGCCAGGRTATACCCAGGAATCATGTCTGTATACACCTGTATGTTTACAAGAGGCTGAACCTGCCATTTGGAGTCTGCTGATGAGTGAGGAAATTTAGGTAGCTGCCCAAGGATAAAATTTGCCTCTGGTTTGGGGGACCTGCTTGCTGCTCAAGACCCATCAAARCATCTGAAGGATTACTGCCTCAGTCTTCCTACTTTTAAGGCAGGACATACACACACRTGTGCGTATATCCATATGTAAGCCTCTGTCTGTATCAGGGTATAATTTTCAGAAAACA
Organism: Oceanodroma leucorhoa; assembly: GCA_030449065.1. Taxonomy (NCBI): domain Eukaryota; kingdom Metazoa; phylum Chordata; class Aves; order Procellariiformes; genus Oceanodroma; species Oceanodroma leucorhoa. Next base: position 591,401 of record JASVER010000049.1, on the reverse strand, counting down.
GAATTTATTCCTAGGACTCATCCCACTGATCTGTAGTGCAAGCTGCACTGAAACCTTTAGTATTTCAGAAGTGATTATTTTAGTATGATCCCTGTTTCATTTGTCTGTGTAACTTTTCCCAACCTGGTCTTTCCTCCTGTTACTCTTTCTTTCTTATCCATGCATGCTTACACCAACCGTTCCTTTCTCTATCCTTTTTTGCAAATGGTTTCCCTTTGATTTTTTGTCCCCATGGTTTGAATTTTGCAAGCATGCCCTTCATGTTTTAGTTCCTTTTTTGAGGGGACATAAAAGAGAGAGAAAGCAATTCAGAAGAAGAACAATAATTACTCTATAACTTTAACTACATACCTAATGTCAGGTCATTTTTTGGCAGAAGGCAAGGAAGACAGAGAGAGAAACTCCYCAGAGTTGTCTGTTTTTTCTAGACCATTTCAATACACAGCACAGTAAAGGAGATTACTAGAAGTTCTGAAAGTGGAACTCGTTTCCCAACCAGAAAAATAGAAAAGAATATCAACTCTGGCAAGTTAAATTTAATAAGCCCAGCCAAAAAAAGATTTTGAAGAGCAATTTGCTAAAGGCATAAAACCAATAATATAATGCTTTTTAAGCACATCAGAAACAGGAAGTCTGCCAGAAAGTCTGCAGGGCTGATAAGTAATTGGGGTATGAAAGAAGAGCTCAAATAAGTTCAGACTGTACACCAGCAAACTGAGAAGAATTCTTTACATAGGTGTTCACTGCTGAAGAGCTTTTGGAGGTTCCCAGACCAAAACAGGTCTTTACAGGGAATAAGCCCGTTAAAACTGGTTAGACAATAAGAAGCACATAGTCAAGTAAATGGTCACTATTCACAATGCAGGGAGATTTCTAGTGGGTCAGCGCAGGGAAATGCAGCGTTCAACATAGTCAACATAGTTCAACATAGTAATTTGGATAAGGCTGAATAATGAGGTGACAGTTAAACACACTATATTATTTAGGGTAGTAAAACCGAAGGGTGACTGAAAAATTGCAGAAAGATCTCAATTCTGTGTGATTGGTGATAAAAATGCAGATGAAATGCAATGCTGATAAATGTGGAATCTGAAATAAAAACAAACAGTCCTAACTATACATACCCAGGGATGAGCTTTAAGTTAGCTGTTACCACTCTGAAATACAGCTACCGCAGCTGGAGAAACCACGTACAGTCCTATGAAAACATAAGCTTAAAGTCAGAAGCTCCGACCACCACTCTGGCTGTGGGTTTATTTCACTCAGTAACGTAGGGCTTTTTTTCAGAGGAGTTCTGGGACCATAAGAGAGAGGATAAAGTCTTGCCGTCTTGAGAAAAATCCCTTCTGCTCACAGAGCCATTGGACAGTAGAGTCCCTTATTTTTAGGTAGGTCTTGATACACAGCTAGTGAAAGATTTTGAAAGAGAAATCATTGCCAGTATTCTGGAATGAAAAATCCCACCAAAGTGCACAACAATTTCGTCCCTTCATTTCCCCAGCCCCCAAGGCCTATCAGATTTATTCTCTAAGCAGAAGAATATTTGCAAAAATTGATAAAGCTGGTGAAGAAAGTGGTTTGCATTTTAAGCAGAAGAAATAAGCAAGACAGAAAAATATTAAAATATATTTAAGTTGGATTTGTCCAGGCTAGTAAATCACCTGACCTATTGACCTACTTTTACCTTGTATTTGTTTACAAGGTGTGCAGAACTCTTCATTTGTGTGGATTAAAYATGTTTCACTGACTTTTTTGTTCTATTTAACAAAAAACCACAATCCGTTCTGGCAGCCTGGTATACATGACCACTCCTGCAATATTTCTTAGCAGCARTGACTTACATTTTGGTAATAATAATGATCTGCATTTCATATCCTTCAAAATACAAAGTGCCCCAGGAATATTATTTAAATCCTTAAAGCAGCCATTTAAGCAAGCAAAACCAAATTCTATTGGAATTATCAGGTTGGAAGGGATCCTTGGGGCTCATCAAACAAGATAAGCTTTGAAGTTACATCAGAGTTCAAAGGTTGCTCAGGAACTTGCCCAGTCAACTTTGTCATATCTCCAAGAACGGAGATGCCACAGACTCCCTGGGTACCTGTGCCAGTATTTGACCCCCCCTTCAAGGCAGGAAAGATTTTTCTGATGCTTAGACAAAATTTCCCATGTTGCAACTTGTGTCTGTTGCCTCTTGTCCTATTATGGTGCACTGCCTAGAAGAGTCTGGCTTCAGACTACCTACATTGCCAGTAGGTAGTTTAAAACAATTAGATTGTCCCTTTATTCTCATCTTCAGGCTGAACAAACCCAGTTCTGTCAGCTYCTCCTTGTATGTCCTGTACTCTATCTTGTACAGGGGAATCCAAACCAGGACACAGTCCTCCAGGCAGGGTCTCACAAGCACCAAGCAGAGGGCAAGAATCACTTCCCTCAACCTGCTGGCTACACTTTTGCTAGTACAGCCGAGGATGCGGCTGACCTTCAGGATGCTCTGCTGACCCATGTTGGAGTTGCTGTCTGCTGGGACCCCAAGGAATTTTTCTGCAAAACTGCTTTGTARCCAGTTGGTGCCCCACCTGTCCTGCTGCTTGGGCTTGTTCTGTCTCAGGTTCAGGAATTTGCATTTGCCTGTGTTGACCTTCCAAAAGTTTTTGCCGGACTACTTCTCCAGCTTGTTGAGAGTCCTCTGAATGGCAGCCCTGCCCTCCAGCATATTAATTGCTCCCCTAATTAGGTACCATGTGTGAACTTGCTGAGGGTGCATTTCATCCCATTGACTAGGTGAACGAATGAATGTYGGTGCCAGTATTGACTCCTGATAGACGTTACTAGAAACCACCCATCAGTTGGACTTAATACAACTGATCACAACTCTTGGAGCCTGATGGTATGGCCAGCAGTCCACTCACTTTGTAGTTCACTTCTCAAATTCATGTCTCACCAATTTGGCTGCAGAGATATCATGTAACAGGCCTTCAAAGGCCTGTGGAAGTCAAGGCACATAACCACTGCTCTTCACCCACCATACCAGCCATCTCCTCAGAGCAAGCTCTCAGATTGTTCAGCCACAATTTGCCGTTTGTGAATCCATGCTGGTTGTTCCCAATTGCATTCATGTCCTCCATGTGCCTGGGCGTGGCTTCTAGAAGGGTATTCTCCAAAATCTTCCTGGGGACTGAAGGGAGGTTTATGAGCAGATAGTTCCCCAGATTTGCCTTCCTGCTCATCCTAAAGATGTGTGTGACACTTGCCTTTKCCAAGCCCTCAGGAACCTCTCCTGATCTGTTGGGACCTTTTGAAGAAGATACAAAGCAGTCCTTGCAGTGAGGTCAGCCAGCTCCCTCCACATCCTTGCATCCATCCTCTCTTGTCCCATGGACTTGTGTATATCCAGTTTGCTTTTTTGGTCACTAACTCATTCTTCCAAGGTCCTGCCTGGGAGACCTGAGGATAGGACTTGCCAGTAAAGACCAAAGCAAGGAAGACACTGAGTTTCTCAGCCTTTTCTGTGTGCTTTGTTACCAAGTCTGCTGCCTCATTTCACAGCCCCACATCTTCCTTAGGCTTCCTTTTGCTGCTACCTTTAGAAGCTCTTCTTGTTGCCCTTCCCATTCCCTACCAATTTCAAATCCAGCTGAACTCTGGCTTCCCTAATTCCCTGCCTGCATGGCCAGACAATGATCTGCACTGCTCCCAAGTAGCCCTCCTTGGCCTCCTCTGCCCTYTCTTTTGGTACTGGGTCCCAGGCTGTTGCTCCTTGCCCATGTGTTGTGCCTATGTGACTGCCTGGGCCATGGGCTGGGCTGAGTCCAGGTCTGGGGAGGTTGTCCTCAGAGAGCAGCATCCTCTCCGAGTCCCTTCCCCTTCAGGGCAGTCTCCCATGGGAACCTGCCAAACAGTTCCCAGAATGAGCTGTTGAACCCGCTATTTTCATTTGCTCTTATCATTCTGGAAACTTCCCATTTTTGCCTGAAGTATTGGTTCATTTCAGACAAAAGACCTGCAAAAAAGGAAGTTTAAGTGTTAAAAAAAAAAATTAAAATGAAACTTTTTTGTCTRTCAAAGTCAATTTAGATGCATCTGAATATTCACAAGGAACCATAGTCACTAAATTATGTTCACTGATTAAGGTGAAATAAAAAGTAATGGAGTAGTTATGCTTAATGATTATTGACTATAAATAATGTAAATTATTTGTAATTTTAAATATTAATTTGCAAATAAAGATCCATGGCTAAGTCTGACAATATGGCTGGAAAATAAAATCAAGAGAGATTACAAAGAAAACCCTCCCAACTCAGCATCTCACAAATTTTGCTTGCTACCTGCCAACAGCTGTTTCATTTTTCAGCAGACSTAGTCTCACCTCCTTTGCAACTCACAGCACTGCCTAATTCAAACATTCTGTAATCATGTTTTTCAGTCCTAAATCATGAGCCTGTGAGATGTCCAATTACTGCTTCTTTCATTTTATTCACAAAAGACAAGCAAGAAGAAGAATACTGGTTTTTTACTCCCACCTGTTATGCTAAGAGAAGTCAAATGAATGTTTGACAGGTAAAAATATAAATGATGAACCCCCCAAATTAAAGAACTATTGGAATTAAATTCACATACGTTTGTGAGAGTTTGGAAAGTTCCAGAAACTGACAGCATTTTGCTTTTTCTTTGACATGTACAGTATGCTCAAAAAGCCTCCATTAAAATGCCATGTAATTAACTTAGGATACAAGGGATAAAACAGTGAAGAGAACAACAAAGATAATTTGTCATTAGGATTTTCATTAAAAAAACAGTATTATAGGAATCAATTTTAGCAGTGCTTTGCCCTGATTACTGCCTGTCAGATAGTAAATGGGGACTGAACAGGATATTTGAATGGGGAGCGTTTGCAGAATCTCATCTTACATCAGCATTATGAAGGTAAGTGGTTTATCTACATTGACTGTAATTCATCATCTATATTTTAATATTCCAAAAATTGAAGACTTTGCTCTGATTTTAACTTCTCCTAACATTGCTATTTTCCAGTAAAAGTTACATTGATAATAGCTTTTCCTGACACACATTGCAGTCTCTGTCTTGGGCAGGGAGAAAAATCAATGTCCTTCAAAATCATGGCAGCCATTAACTTGTTACTTTTTTCTCCCAAACCTTGTAATTGTTCACTAAATAGTATTATATCACACAGGCACACAAATGTTATTGGCCACAGAAAGGAGAGAACCAAGTTTGATTTCAGACTCTGAATTGACCTACCACCTGCACAGCATTTAGGCTGTGCTCTTATCCAGCCTTCACACTTTTATTTTTTCAAAATGTTCCCCTTGTAAAGCAGACCACTTTGGAGTCTGCAACATGTTTTAAAGCAATGACTAAACACTAGTCCACTAACATATTAAAGTGGCACTTGAGAATTTGGCAGTATCACTTTAAATAATCTCTTAGCCTACTGATGCCTCTCTCAGTATACTGTGTTTCCACACATAGTTGATGAATAACATTATTTGAACTAAACTTTGCCTGTACTTTACTTCACACAGTATTTCTTGCATGAAGAGCAAAGGATGCAACATGCATGGCTTACATTAAGGAAACCTGTAATGCAACATATGATCAAAATTTCAGTTTCTATAACATTTTTCCTTCAAGTTATCAAAAAGTATTTTTATAAACAATTCCACCTTAAATCTGAGAGTGCCACTGTGGAATAGAGACTGTATTATGGAAATTACTTTGATCACTTTTGGCCAAAGCAACACAGGAGTTCAATGTCACACATGGGGAGCAGGGAAGGGGTAGCAGATGGAGAAATCAAATTCACCCCTACAGCATACACGAGAAACGCAATGTTACTGAGGAACAACAAGCCACAATACTGTACAGTGTCTTACAAAATCATGTTAAGAGAACACAGAGGTAATTAGATGTTGCCTTGAGTTCTTTTTGCTCATTGGAAGGAGCTTACGATTTATTCACTGCAAAAACTTGACTGAATAATGTCTGTGCTGCACACCGCTGCCTATAAGGCACGTAGGCAAAGTACCTTTTATGGCTTAAAAATTATTAGGGGATCAAGATCTGCCTAACTTCTTGAGCAGAAATGTGGCTAAAACCAAAGCATTAAGCTTTTGATTCTCCCTCTTTGAGTGGGAAAAATGAAGGTGGGGGGTGTCCTGATCCTTAAACAGTATTTCAAACAAAAAAGAAGTGTTCTCTAGCATTGTGCTTTAAAAGTTGTGTTGGTTCACTGATCTTCCATCAATTCTCAGCTTTCCTAAGAGCTGTCCCAATATGCTACAGGTATCAGGTTCAAAACAGCTTTGCTTACATCTTCTGTTATAATCACATTACTAGATGACACATACATAAGGGAACACTTAGAGAAGTCAGGCTAAGAAGATGACTCAGTTGCCTTATTTAGACGAAAAATTCTTCTGAGTATCCAGCACGTTAAGCCATTCGTTATATAACAAAATGTACTACCTCTCTTTCTCCTCTCTGTTCTCATTTTTCCATTCCCAGTTTCCCAGTCCTTCTATCCTTGCATGTTTCCCTTCTCCCAATCTGTTGATCTCTTTTCTCCTCTTTGCTGCTCCTATACTTGCTCTTCCTCCGTTCCCCTTCACTTTTCCCATACTTCTCCTATCCTACTTCTACATAGCACTGCCAGTCATTCCCAGCTTCTCCTTTTATTCACATCCAGTCGTCTTCTATTTATGCTGTTCCTTTTCATGGAGCATATACACATGGCAGGAAACCAGCAGTGTTCTCATTTTCAGTACTTCACACAGGGAAAATCTGTGCCATTACATAGGATCTAAACCCAGTCTACAGCAATGACCCATTCAGCAGGTGCCCCAGAAGCAAAGGGCCACCATTTCGTTGAATGTCCTGCAGCCTACAGAGCTATTCTAGCCAAGAACAGGTCCTGTAAGTGACATGCATGACAGTGGCTCCATCGTAAACAGTAGGTCTTGCTCTTCCCTGAAACTCTTCAAGACTGCTGGATGAGTAAAACAAGTTATGTTGGGTCAAACTTCATAAAAAGTGTTTTTYCCCTCCTCTCCCAGTGCTAGATTTGCCTTTTAAATTATTAAAGCCACTCATCAGAGCTAGTTCTACTGGGCAAGACCTGGGGCTTCTGAATACAATGATATCACAGGCATGAAAGCATTTCTTTTCTGCCACAATGGAGCCATAGAATGGAATGTAAAATAAAAAGTAGAAAATCTAGAGACAGAACATTAGATTTTTCTCTTTGATTTTTCTTCCTTAGATGTAAAACCCATTAAATATACCAGCATGTGGGCAACCTCTTATTTAACTAGAATTATGGCAATTGCATCCACTCTACATGGAAACATATCGAGTAATAATGGCTAATTATTTCAATTGACTTTTTTTCCAATCAATAATTACAATTCCCAGATATTGATTATAACCCATATCTTTAAAAATATCAACAATTATTGGTAAAAGACTGAGTAGTTGCTTATAGTGGAAAACATACACATTAGGAGAGAGGAATTATTCAAAATTATATGCATTCTGCAACACAGAAAATCTATTAGCACACACAAATTAACAAGCTACTTTGTGTTTCCAGTCAGGGCACCGTGATAGTCTGTGACTGGTAATCTAGAGCACAAATAAAGTTGTGAATTTGCTGTGCTAAAGTGCCACCATTGATATTCCTACATTTACTGTGTCTTGCATAAATGAACTAGTCCAAGAGGCAGATGGTTGGATGATGCTCACTTACATTTAGATAGTATCTTTTATGTACCAACTATAAGCCATTGTCACAGGGCCTATATAAGGACACTAATTTCTGTGCCTAATTCTTTCTGCTTAGTTGGCTTCAAAACTTTATGTCACATCTGACACAGGAACTTACATGGAAATTAGGCCATCTGAATATGACCTTCTAACCCCAACCCATTCTCTCAGCCTCTCCTCAAGGCCAAGCAACAGGATAGGTTATAAGGATAACCCAACTACTGAGCATGTCCAAAAGTATGCCTAACGCATAAAGAACAATGAGAAGGACTTGCTCCAAATTCATCTCCAATTTTCAATATAGCCACACCAGTTCTGCATGCAGGGCAACACCATGGCTGCAGGGACACAACGTGCTGAAATTACCTTAATTATGCTTTCTCTCACCTTTCTTTATGGATGCTGCTGATATCAATCAAAGACAACCCTTTGAAATCCCATCCTTGGAAAAGGCACAGAGAAGGACTTCCACACCACACTTTTGGAACAAATCTGTCTTGCTAGACTCTGGGTTATAATAAATCTGAAGCAATTTCTCTTCACTATGTAAAACTAGGGCATCAGGAACATGATTGTTAGCAATGTGACAAAATACACTTAAAGTTCTGGCAATTAGTGAAAAACACTAGTTTCTTAGTGCAATGCTGCCTTTGTACAAGTTCACAAGTACCACAAAGTGATACTTTCCACTAGCTTCAGTGGGAACTGGTCATGTAAATAAAATGTGCCCCTGGTGCACCTGGATGTAATTCTGTCCTTGCTGCCTCTGTGCTGACAGGCTTCTCAGCACCTAAAGTAACAGGGAGGCTTTGTTAATTCCATGAAAACCTGGGGGTAACTTGAGGTTTTTTCCTCATTTCATTTTTTTTTTCTTTCTTTTTTTTCTTCTGGCAATCAGTGCAATTTCCAGGAACTAGAGTGTGTGGCCTAGAGGAACAGTGACATGCTTTTCTATAAATCTTATGGTGATCAGGATAGGAAAGTCACACAGTTGTGGTCTCCCCTTTCACAGCAAGAATGTGATGAAACTACAAAATATTGCAATATACACCAATATCACTGTGAGTAGAATTTGACCCATGAAACTTTTTTTTAAACTGAAAAATCAATAAATGTCGAACAATTATAATATGAGTAGCTTTTCCCAGCACAGCCTGGAATGAAATTGTGCTTTAGATGTAAGACAAACGCAAGCCATATTTTAGCCATGTTTTTTTTGAAGTTAGCAAAAAGCAGAGTTCTCTAGAATTATCCACTGTCACCATGGCATAACCTGAAACTTTATTTTTCTGTCTCCCAGATATATTTTCAGTTATTCTTTTATTTATTTACTTATTTTACTTCTCACCATGTCATCCACATTCTCTGGATAGGGTTCAGTTTAAAAACATCTCTGCTTTGGTTTACAACAGAAGTCCAATAAACACTTATATGATTCTTAGCATAAAACATTAGTCTTTTAAAATATATACTGATGCTTTGAACCATCACAGAACTGATTGCGAAGGTGTTCGGAGCTTCTCTGAATCTGAGCTACCCAGGCTGGGTTCTACTGCTTTACCCATACAGAGGAAAGTGCAGTTAAATAATAAAGATAGCTGATTTATACCACTTACTACACGTGTGTGTGTGTGTATCTATATCTCTCCACATCCACGTACATACTTTCACTGTACATACATGTGCACTCTGTATGCATCTATTATATCTGTAAACATCATTTCATTATGATTAACTTAAAGATCAACTAATTTGAACACACTTTCTTTTTTGACTTGTATCTGAGATATCTCTATTCTGTTAATACTTGATAGTGAGCTGTAACTTCTCTTTCTGTCAGAAAGAAAGGAAGATAATTTAGAATCCTTACTTCACTTGACATTGCTCATTTGGAATGAAAAAGTAAATCCTCAAGGCTTGTACCGATGCTGTGTACAGCAGTTTGCTCTAAGTTTCGGAGTCAATTCTGGCTGATAACATCTGAAATCAGGAAGGCAGAACTGACGTATAAAGCCAGTGTACAGCAGTGAGAAAAAGACCACCCTGTGTCTGACTTTAAAAAAAGATATGCAAAGCCCATACTGTCTACAGCAGGTGATATCCATTGTCTGGACGGTGAAAATAACACAGCCCTTCTCCTTCAAGAAAGCAAAGCTGCACACACCACCACCCCCTGACTTTTAAGGGAGACAAAGGCAAGGGATTGATCTGTATAAAGGAAGAAGGAAAACTACTTGCTGAAAAGATGCAGAAATACACACCGCTGTTGCCTGACACAGGAAAGAAGAAAGGGTGCTGAATGCATATATGCACATACATTCTTCTACTCGCAGTGCTACCCACAGCCAAGAGAAAACAACCATCTTGAGAGAAACAAAGAGGAAAGAGACAGAAAGTAAAATAAAGCCAGCCAATCCAATGCAATAAAAGCTGAGGCAGATTTTTAAAGGACTTCAGCACCCACGATAAGGGTTCTGTCCTGCCAACAGGTCTCCTGAGCTCCTAGAAATGGTGGGGGATAGAAGAGGAACAAGAGAACAGTTTTGAAAGCTCAGTGAGGTGCTGGTGGACTACCCTACACTGCACCCTAACACAGTGTCTCAGCCTTTGCACTGGGCCCTGAGGACACCCATGTGTGTTTCGGTGTCTCATGTTCAGTATTTATGTAATTCACCAGACTCTCTGGACCATTCGGAAGGAACTTTCCTACCTGATGTCCATGCGTATTTTGTGAGCACACATGGAGAACCAGAGACGATCTATTTCACTGTGTTCATAGGTTCACAGCACAAGAGGTTTGGGCTAGACACCCTTATTATCGTACAATGCAACGTGAAGCACTTCATAGGGTGACACAGCTTACTGTAGATTTAGGGAATCCAGCCCTGGGCACTGTGAGTCCTGAATGGGGTTGCTGTGATGCTGACCTGAGCACAGGCAGGGCTGAGCAGTATGGACATTCATTCTCTGGCTTAACTGACTGGGTTCCTCCAAGTAGAGCATGAGTCTATAAATCTCTACAGAGAAGACATGCTCAGAGGGGAATTCAATGGCTGACAAACAGCTGAATGGAAACACCCTATGGAGGGGCTAGTGCATCTAAGCAGAATGGTATGTGGGCACAGCAGGGTAAAGCCAGCGTCATCTCCTGCCACGGGCCATATTAGCAGCTGTGTTGGAATCATTTGGTCCAGAAACTCCTACTAAATATCCCAGTTCAAAATATATATAAGCAAACATTACATAAAGGTGCATTCTTAGAGCATTAGTGCAGGGTGGGTTTTTCAGTACAATGCCTTGGCATTTCTATCTGACTGCATTCCCGAAAGAGGAATAACAATAACATACAGAAACAAGTGGTTTTGCTAAAGGTACAGTGATCATGAAGGAAAGAAAACATAAAATCCAGACACATGACAACTGTTTGGGATAGGTTTCCTGGCCTAAATTGCAGGTCTTCTCAAGTCTAATATCCTGGACGCAGAAGACAGTTAAGGGATATCTAATACCCTGGATGCAGAAGACAGTTAATGAGGATCATAAAATAAAATACTGGAATGACTATTCAATTCCTATTCTCTGGCAGAAATTGTGATGTTGGTTACTACTGGCCTTTCATGCTTCAATAAAAGTCTTTAACATATCACCTCTGACTTGACTGATGTGCTTTTGAAGTAGTTTCTTGAATCAGAATACCTCTACTGACAGTGTACTAAAGAGTTCCCTTCAGAGTTCCTGGCTTTTGTATTAACAATTTTTCTTTCTTAATGTTATTTTCTCTCCTGTGGTCACGGTTTGGAAATGCTACTCTATGCGTGTGTGCAGGGGCACAAGGTTCCTTTCAGTGATTTTATTCAAGCTCCTTTATTTAAGAAAACAGACACTGGGATTAATTAATTCTCATGCGTGACTTCCAAGCTGAAAAACTACGTTTCTTCCCCTACTTCTTTTGATAATTCTACTAATAAAGGTTATTGTCATCTACTGGTAGAGAATTTAAACAGTAATTTTGTTGGCGATACACTTTGCAGCAGAGAATGGATCTTCCTTTCTCGTTGCGACAATGGTGCTGCCGCCCTTTCGCGTACGTACACGGTAAGGCAGACAATCTCCTTGGATATTGCAGCAATAGGCTTCTGAATCCAGAGGACAAAAAGAGGCTAATCAATCCTGTTCAGCATCTGGGTTCCTCCTCAGGTGTCCAGGCCACGTTATCTTCTCCATACACTTATTTTTCCTCCTGGAGGAATTGTCAGGGATTTCCTAGTAAATTACCAAACAGAATTCTTCAAACTCCTTAGGCCTTTCCATAGCTGGGATTATGGAGCATTAGTTATCTACTGCCAGGTTAAGCTCTGCGAGATGCTGAGAGCACCTCCTAATCAACTCTTATGTTTCTAACTGGTTGATTTAGAGACGACATCGTAGTCTAAAACAAACTTTTGTCTCCTGTGTAGCAAAGGTTTGACACATCCTCGTTGATCTCTATTTACTTAAATAAATTAACAACCAATTAATGTGACGTAAAGGAAAACCAACCTCAAAATGCTAGCATAGGTCAACTTTAGTCTTTAGAAGGGGGGAAAATGTGAATGAATATTTAGATATCAGTGTGAGCAAAAAAATTTGCATATGAGTTTACATATTGCTGCATGCTTAACATCACACCTGAATGCAAGTCTGCTGGACACAACCATGCTACAGCCACTGCTGCTGCCTTCTCTTGTGTTTAAAGCGCTTAAGACTTGGGGAATATCAAACACTTACTTTGCACACAATATTACGCTGGTTTGACAACATTATTCCTCCCGGTTTCCCACACTCTGCCCCACGGCTGCGTCAGCGGAGGGGGTCGTGTGAATGCTCTCTAAAATGCTCAAGGCAAAAGGAGCCAGTTTATTTTAAGTATGAACTGTGGACCTGGCCTGGCCTGGCTGAGTTTGCAAGTTTCAGGCTAAGGAGCAATCACGCGAGCCACTCCGTTAGCMAAACCGCGGGGGCAGCACTGCCAGCTGGCGAGTGGCAGTGGCAGTAGAAAGCAGGAACGTCTGTGAGCAGAACAACTGGAGCCTAGAAGATGCCATCCCTCTGCAGCTGTAAAACTTCTGCCTCAGCGTCCCTTAGGTGTGGGAAAGACCAACCCCAAAATAAAAGAGGTGCCAGGGAAAGTTTCTGTTAGTAGCTGTAAAAAAAAAGTTACAATATGTTACTTCTATCCACTTGATATAAGCTATACTTGAAAAAAACCACAAAACCCAGCTAGCAAATCAGCAAACTCTTGTAAGTATAGAAAGCATAAATTTCTTATACCCAAGCCTCAAATAAACAAACTACAGTTTTCTGTGGTGTAAGTGCACCGACTTAGACTTTTCTCCTAGCTTTTGGCATTAAAAAACCTCCAAACTCATAAAACCTTCAAATATCAAAAACTAAATCTATTCCTAAATGTTGCTCCTGTATTGGCAAAAGTTTTCAACGAAGATTTGGTTCAGAGAAAACACCATTACTAGTACTTAACTTTAAGTGTGTCTACGTAGAGTTTATAGGCTAAAGCGTCAAGCAAATAGCATGTCTTAAAATCCAATGGTACTTTTATGGACACTTTTTTCTGGCCTGACTGAACTGAAGCAGTTCCCTTCCCTGTGATGCATGTTCAGATGCACCAGAGCAATCATTTATGGGGCTACACTGCAAACCAGATAAGCACATTGCTCTGCTTTATAAAAGACCTTGAGAAAAAGAGAAAGGAGATGGGTAATTTTCCAGGGTTGCTAACCCAGGTCAGTGTTCAGTCCTACAGAAAAACTATACCAGCACAATGGGAAGAAAAGAGGCAGAGACAGGTGGTAGGTTGTGGACAGGGGTGGGAGCTACTTGAAGTCAACTTTGCTACCAAGAAAAATACCCATGGAAGTCTAAATTGGTGTTGGGCACGAGTTCTGCGCCCCACTCAGAACTATCAACTAGCATTTAATAATTTATATTAATACTAACATACACATAAATTTAAAAAGTGAAGTTAAATATTAAATATATTAAATAATAATATTATAAACCTTGATTTAATACTCCTTTAAAACTGTAATCAAGTAAAACTAAAATTCATGTATGTATTATATATTTGTATTTTAACACCTTTAAAGAACACCTAAAAATATAATATTGATTCTGATGCAGGAAAACCGTTACTTGTGATTTAATGTGATTCATCTGTTGCATTTGGAAGGAACTGTGGGATGGCATCATGGATGTGTATTTTCCTCTCATTCTATTAGCTACACAATAAAGCTTTCAGAATATTTTTAAGTGTCATAACAAAAACTCTATCGGAAGCAAAAAAATAGCTGAAAACCACAGAAGYCTACATTCTAAGGCTTGCCTCCAACCCCAGACACAACCGTTAGCACGGAAAATGCACTTATCTTGCAGATATGGAATATGGACTTCAAGCAACAGCTGCCAAAACACACAGTTAATGAAGATAAAGTAACAGAGCGCTGGGGAACGTCAGCTAGTAAACTTCTCAGGATTACTCATGCAAGACATCATCCTTTTGTGTAAATACACAAACATGAAGTGCCAGCCAAAAGCCATGTTAATCTAACATTGAATTGAAGGCAGTTTTAACTTCTGGACTTCATATCGATGCTGAGGGTGGCTCTTCCCCCTCTTGGTGCTATGCCAGAGCTTGGAGCGGAGGACCAGGTTAGGAGTGCCTGGAATTTCCTAAGCTGCACCTCAGCTTGTATATTAAAAGTATATGGCACCACTTATGAGAGTGCATGTGGCATATTAGGGCACAAAGGTCAGGAGAGGATCTGAGAGTGATCGCCTCAAGGGCCAGCCCCCCCTAAAGGTGACATGGTGTCATGAGAAATGACATTCTAAAGGACGGCCATTCTCACCATCAGCGTAATGCCTACCGTAGGGGTAGCGATCGTGGCTGCAATGCTTTAAGTGGGATTGTTTAAAGACACCCAAGTCTGACCTAAAGGACTTACATGCTTGAAACTTGCCTSCTTCTCCCAACTATTTTGGTCAGCACAAGAAAGGACAATGCCCCTCCCCTGCAAACCCACCTCTCTTACCTCATGGACATTTAAAATTGAAAGCATCAGCTTGAAGCCAAGAAAAATCTGTTCTCATATAAAAGGAAAAATTACACACAAACCTACTCAAGACATTGAATTATGAGTGAATATGAGAAAACCATGAACTGCAATTAAAGTTGCACCTCTTATTTTTTTCCAGAGCAAAACTTAAATTAGCTGAGAGCCTGCATTTAATTCTTTAAGCAAAGCTGTAGGACTGGGTCTTTGTGTCTCAGCTTTAATCAGAGAAACATCAAATTCTGCAAGGGTTAACAGCTATATGAAGTTGCTGTTACATCGCACAACTACTGATCTGGCTTTACTTGGAAGTACAGGTGCAACAGTCTGAAATACTGTCTTTTATCACTCAGTGGGCAGTACTGAAGAATAGTGCAGAAAATGGGATGTGTTCCAGTCAACTGCAGAGAAGCTGTTGTACTCATATTATAGATTAATAAGACATTTGGACAAAGATTTTAACAGCAGAAGCAATAACTGAAAAAGTTGCAGGCAGTATTATCTATGAGAAAACATTGTGAAAGTCTTTTTAGCTTTTGTTTTATCAAATAACAGTTTAACAAAGAAGTTTTGTAATTTTTCATTTTGTTCCCAAGTATTTAATGACAAGCACAGCTCCAGAAGATATCTCTTACTATCCTTCTGGACTCTGATTTCTCATGCAGAATGCATGTATTGAGGTTTTAATATTAAATAGTTTACTCACAGCACTTTCACTCAGATTCACACGCTAGTTTTCCTCCTTCATAAAAAGCTATTTTTGGATACATGGCTGAAGAGCCAAGCCACAAAGTTGCCTTCTGAATGCAGCAGCTGAGCACAACACACGATCCCAGAGTTATCCCTCTCGATCCGCTGAGAGGAACGCATGGGTAACACTCTGCACCTCGTTCTGAGCATAATGGGAAATGCCATCCACGCCAGCAAGGCTGGAAAAACCTTTTTCCTGATTGGCTGCTCATCCCAAACTGCCTGGCAGAGRTTCGGAATATGCAGTGCAGGGAGGTGATATTCTGTGGCATTCATTCAATTTACCTGCACAGCACTCCAGGGAGCCATGCTATTAAACAACAGCTCCAGCGGGTCAATAAAGTTAACTTAATTAAATTGCTTTCCCTCCCACTCTTCCAACTAGCAAGATTTAGGGCACAGGGACACAGTGCTGCTTGTAAATAAAAGGATGATTTAGCTAATCATTTGCTGAAAAAAGACATATTTTTGTCAATAATTCTATACACAAAGCAGAGAGCTAGTTTAAATTAAAACAGTCATGCAGGATAAGATGAGAGACAATAACTACTAATGAATGGCCATTAATATTTTTCAAGTGTCAATTAAATCCACTACTTAAAAGTTAAATCTCAGAGACTGCACTTTTTGCTCCATAAAACTGAAATTACAATTGCTTGAGTGTAGTGTTATAAAACATACTATCATTATTACAAGCATAATGAATACACGTTCTTAATTTGCTGGGGACTGATCTAGTCCCTTTCTCATCATTTTGATATGTACACTCTCACTGCCTTACAAGAGTCATATTTTAGGAGTCTCTAGTCTGTCCTTTTCTATGGCAGTACACAGAAAATATTACCAATAACTAAGGATAACAAACATTACAGTTAAGCCAATGTTTACAGATTATTTGCAACCTTATCATACTTTCAAAACCTCAGTCTGAAACCTCTGAGGCTGCTTGTCTGTTTGAGGCTAGACGTTTTGAAAAACTACAATTAAACTGCTTCAGCTGTTTCGCAGAATGATATTTATGTATTCTTATTCCTTTTTCCTCAGAAATTCTACTACTTGTTCACTCAGAATACAGACCTGTGCTTTGGCAGGAGTTGCCCTGATGTTACACATGCACCCTCTGTCCTGTCTCTTGAGTGTTTCCAGCTTTACCCCAAATCTCCCTTTGCATACGCTGAGCAAAAGCATGCCAAACACTGGCAGCTAGACTCTCTAAAGATTTCTACTGTGCTGTTTATAATCTATTCCCTCTGAGCTTTTACCTGCAAGTAAATGGGTCTTTTTTGGCTTGTTTTTCTTCAAATATCTTTACTGTTTCCTATGAATAGCAAGATCTTGGAGCTGGTCTGAGCTTTTATAAGCAAGTGAAGAGAGAGGGACGCTTGTAAAGGCATGTAGGCACAGTTTAATTTAGGAAGTATGAAAATACACTACGAGGCAGAAAAAGGGCCCTTTATGTCCTCATAGCCAGTTCTTGCAGTACAGGCAGTCTCTCCATAAACCTGTCTGCCATGGGGTCTGAGGCTGTCCTTTCCTCCTAGAGTTCAAATCCTCCTCCAGTGAGGGGTTTTGCTGCTCTTTGTTCTACTCTGACTCCATCCATCCAGTGCAAGTAAAGGTCTCCGACCCCAAACCAGTGAAATCACCAAGATGAGTAGCCTTACGACAGAGTCCTTTCTCTGCTTTTCACACTGGCTATTTTGTCTCTTATTTCTTCACAGCACAAGCTGGAATGGCAACAGCCTTCCTGCACATCCTCTCCCAGTATTACAGAAAGAAGCCCAGGGAGAGCATTACCCACACGGATTTGAATGTCACTCCATAAAAACTCCCACTGAATACCATAAGACAAAACTAAGATTAAACATATCTTTTACTGTGATTAGGAGTGTCAGAATTCAGTTGGAATGAACAGCCATTTGACTGCTTCATATTCCAGAATGTGTTATTTCATCAACGCCTTGTCAAAGTCGAGAGTCGACAATGAAAAATGCATATACAAATACATACATTAAATAACTATGCTGAGAAATTTAATATAAAACTAAAAATCACCTATCTAGGGAACTATCTGTCAAAGAGGCTGAATTAATTTAAATTAATGGCAGAATGCAGTGGAAAGGTGGTCAGGATGCTGAGCGCTGTAGGGTCAGAGCCAGGACATCTGGCGGGATTGCCTATCCCTCTCCTCGCAGAATTTCTGCAGCACCCAGGAGAGAGGCACTTGACCTCCAGGACGGGAGGGTGATACTCAGCTGTTCCTGGTGCACCTTCCCACTGACAAACCCCAGCCTCAGAGAAAGAGAGCTCTATTCACAGCATCCAGAGGTGCCAGGAAGGGGAGGGAGGACTCTCTTGTAGGACAACAGTGACCATTTGGCTAGGGCTGAATACACTGAATAAGACGCTTCTGGAAGTAGAAGGGTGAAGAAAAGAGAAGATTCTATTATAAAACAAACAGCATTGAAATGGAAATCTTCTCCTTTTTTTAACCAGTTTAACTCCATATGGCAGCATAAAATAATTCAATATTACAGTAATTATAATCACATTTTTTCTTTTCCTTTTTTTCCCCTCAATTCCCCAAGCCTGATAAAGTTGATAGGCCAGGAGACAGATGTTCTGCAGTTTTATTGCAATATATAAATCTCAGTGAATATTAAGAAAACTACAATCATTAGCAAAAAAAAAAAAAAAAAAAGAAAAGAAACCAAAAAATTAGGAAGACAGTTTTCTTAGGATAATTAAATGGCTTGGTTCTTTCCTAATGAACTGTACTTCTGGCTCTTTGCTCATTTGTACCCTGACAAGACAGGCAAAGAATGTGTCTGTATCTGCCTAATAAGTGTTGTTATCTTTTAACTGGTTATTAGTACTACAATACAAAAATAATATTCATGCTGAGCTACATAGGACTGCATTTAGCCAAACCTGCTCTTAAGCTGGACTGGGTCTGCCCTGACACATCAGAATGGGGGAATCATGGTTTGGAAGTGGCACGCCTCCTTAAAAAGACACTAAACACTCGCTCTCTGCCCCAAATTCTTTGGGCTGTCAGGAATTTGCAGCCCTTTGCCAGAGCCCCAGGAGGAGCTGCTGGAGGCAGGGCGTCACAGACATACACCATAGCCCCAGGGATCCCAGCTGCATCGACACCGATTCCTTCTATTTTTAATGTTGTGGGTGATGCAGCACCAGCCTATCCTGCAGCCAAAGGGCCGAGACAGGCACTCTGACCCTCAGACCCTCCCAGGCCGGGCTCCCGCGCTCCCTGCGAGGGCTGCTGCTGGGCATCCGCGATTTGTGCCTGCGGGAGGAGGCTGGGGGGACCCAAATCTCGAAGGCTCAGCTCCCTCTGCCCACTGGAGAGCGGGAGCGGAGCAGCAGGAGCAGCAGCCTGTCTGTGCGCTGTACGGAGCAGAGACCACTCGCTTCACTTACAGGAATGAGGACAGGAGTTCACAGTGAACCTGCCTACCTCCTTTAGGCGCTTAACCAAAGCTCCTAATTCAGGAGAACAGTTGCCTTCGGCCAACAACAGAGAGAAACAGACACCTCCTATGGCCCACTCAGACCTTTAAATGGACCACTGTCCCTCAAGKTCTTGCCCTCACAGTACTCCTTCTCTATGTTAACTGGAAGAGCCTGAGGTGATGGTACCTCTAAATTTAGGACCCTCAGTTGGATGCCAGAAGTTAGACAGATGTGGGTCCATGGGGTCTTTGAGCAACAAGAGACTGTAAGGATGAGCGCGGCGATTACGGCACCCGACACCCCAGCAGGACCTGTCCACTCATCTCCTCCTATTGCACTAAGCACCCTTGCGAAGGGTCCCCTTTGTGGGGACCCTTGTGTGACTGCAGCTCAGGCTGTTTCACTTGCCCCGACTAACAGGTATGGGGAGCGCTTGGTCCCCTGGACCCAGGTATTACCTGGCCACAGCAGAAATGCTGGCCTGGATCAGGCCACATTTCTGTGGAGGAAGGCAGAGCTGCGAAGAGCTTCCCAAAGCCGCAGGGGGGAAGGTGCCGCCCATGGGTTCAGCATCGAGTGTGGGTGGGAAAGACAGGCAATACCTGCTCCGGCACAAAGTCTCTGAGGGGAAAGGTAACCCCTGCATACAATTTTAACGCACCTGAACTGCGGTGAGTTTCTGCCTTTTTGTGTCCAGTGCCACTAGCGTTTCTTGCCTGATTAGAGGCTCCCTAAAACTGAATTCCTCATTCAGCTGTCGCCTCTACCGTCCCCCCAACCAGGCAACTGTGACCCTTCATTTTTACTCATCCATTCACCTGCAAAACTCTGAATTAGCAAAGACTGGTGTCACAGGTGCTCAGCATCTCCCGTGGCCAAGATCTTTATTTGTTACGCCTGTCAGCCCAGTCAATGAGTGCTCTACCACACTATGGGCAAGCGTATTCCTTCCTGCCAACATCACAAGCGTATCTATCTAGTCAGCAATGCTCTACGCTGAGCAACTGCCATGCTGTGGAGAAAGAAGATTGTGATCAGCACCATTTGTCTACATAATTGCACTTGTTACTGGACAATTGTTGGGTCAGAGGCTAACGTCTGTTATTTATAGTCTTTCCACATTCATCTGAATTTTCCTGTGCCTTTTCCCATAACAAAGATTGCAATGCCATTTGGCTTCGTACTGCAGGAAKTCTGCTAGAAATATGAGAAAAAAATATCTGAAAGTAAATCCATTACACTCGATTGAACAGAATTTTACATTAAGGAGCTGGAGAGGCGCCTCAGATTCAAGGTGAATTTCTAGGAAAAAAGAAAGACCATGTACATATTTAGCTTCTTTTTCCTTCATATTGTGTAACTCCTATTTCTAGGAAAATATATTCCATTCTGCTGATACTATACATGGAATTATATATTATAAAGGAAGATCTATATGTTTTCAAGGTTAGCTTTCAATTAGCCCTTTATTAACACCACTACCAAACAGAACACAAATATACTTGCCTGGATGCTACCTTGTCTTTAAAAACTGAAACAAAAAACCATAGGTCCCGCTTTTATCTCAGTGTCCATATAATTGGTTCTGAAATTCCCTAAATGAGAAAAAATATTTGTTTTCTTTATAAGAAGAATTCTGTTTATTTTCACAAAGATAATGCATAGTATTTTGCCTTTTTGTTACGCTTATTAAATAAACAAATCAACATCTAAGTGTAACAAACTTGTTGCCCTAGGCAAGCCACTATTTCACTTCTTTAACACCTCAAGGGTTTCCAAATAATCATGCAAAGTAGAGCTGCTTGCTTCATTTTCCATTGTCCTGCAGGCAGCCTGGATAGAAATTCATGTCTCACTTTTTAATACAAGAATGGATTTTGCTCAAACTGTTTTTTAACCAGATGCATTTTTTTCAGATTAAATATATATTGTTATTTAAAAGTAGGATCATTTAAAATTAAACATGACATTTTTAACAATGTACTGTTAAAGGTACTTCTTAAATGTACTTCCATAAGCTGATTTACATTAAATAAATGCAGTATTCAAGTATTACGTATCTGTTGGTAAAGATTTGCTGACCGTCAAAGCACTGAGCTGGGAGAGTTTGAGTGGTTGGAGAAAACGGTCTCTGATGAAGTGTTCAGTCCAAGTATGATAGCTGTAGCTTCCTCTGCAGGTGCAGAGAAGGTATTTTCTTTACTTGTTTCATATTAGCTCTGTTCAGTACCTGGTTCATACAAAGCTATCGCTTGAGAGCTAATAAAGGCAGAAAACCTTACCTTAGGTAAAAGCTCCATGGCAGAGCCTGAAATCTGCTAATTCCAAAATCTTGCAGGACACAGTAAACAGACAAACACACAGTTCTGTTTACTCAGTACAAAGAATGGTTAATTTGACTAATAAATCAGCTAATATAAGTAAGAAATAACACAAACAAACACGTAGTAAATGTGAAATGTCATTCGTTGGTTTCTGAGATAACAAAAAGTAAAAATCAGGAATCTGAATAAATATATCAGGAGCTTTTATATAATTTCCTAAATGCAACTTAATATAGCTCCACCTTTACAAACAGAAGTACCTAATGTAAACAAAGTAGCGGTCAAAATAATCTGGTGTATGATATTCTCACAACAGTGGAACAGGACTGACTATAGTGATCAAGGACTTTTGTCCCATCACCATTTTGACCAAGGGAATTATGCTGCCAGTCAACAATACTGTAAGCAAGGAGAATATGATGTAAAAGGAAATTATCACTCTTATTCGGGTACTAACGTATTTCCCAGTCTAGATTATCAAACAAGTGAAGTCACCCACCTTATTTTTTACTGCTACACTGTGGCAGAAAACCGAAGTACTTTAATGATACCAACCAAGAAGAACCAACCCTTTTCCAGGAAACTAATTAAAAAGTAAATGCACAAAAGACAGAGTGATGATTTCAGTTACATTCCTTGCTTGCTTTTTCCCATGGTAAGGCTATCAAATAGGCTCTCGGCTTTTTCTAAAAAAGCCAAAGCAGACTGGGCTCTTTGAATCTGTTGCAGACATTTTCTTCGGTGTACTAATGATTTCTGTGGCCCTCTTCTGACCCCCCCTGATTTTTTCAACACCCTTTCTTAAAGCAGGGGCACCAAACCACAGTCTTATAACATCAGTCTCACCAAAGCTAGACTTATGACTAAAGCAACTACCTTCGTTCTATGTAATCAATTTTCTCATTCAAGTTGCTTATCTGCTGTGATTCCTGAAATATTTCCCTCGAAGGTTAGAACTCCTTAGAACACAATTCCTCTTTCTCTCAATGAAGCTAGTATTCTTTAGCCTTAAATTCAGTATTTCGCTTTATATAGATGGACTGGGGTTACCAAGCAACCCAGGTTGCTTGCTACAGCAAGTGGCCTGGACTCTTTGTATAATTTGCAAATTTCATTGACAGTGATATTCTGTCAGCTTCCGGGTTGTCTGAAAAATAATGAAAACCTATGTCTAATTGTGAACCTTGTTGAAACCTGCTGCAAACGCTCTCCCTCAATTATGACTCCTCATGCCAAGTATTTTCTCTGATGTGCTCATTTAGCATGTGATCTATTGACATTGTGTAGGGTTAATTTTTTATCAGAACGTTGAATAGATTGAAGTAAACTCTAATAAATACTTTGCCTGGGAATATTGTAGAGCCAAGGTATCTGAAAGGTACAGTAATCAGAGGTGAGGGATTTGCATTCAAATGCTACTTAGTAGAAGAGGGAATTGACCCTGTGGCTATTACAATTCTGTACTACAGAATAAAAGGAGATAGGACCACCACTACTTCTACCTATGCTGTTAACCTGCCTATCCTTCTCCTTTGTTTTTGTAACATCTGCCTCAAAACACAATGTTGTTAGTTAAAATCAATTAATCTGCTTAAACCTAAATGGAGCCTCTTCCCCCATCTCAAAATGAAACCCTCCCTTTTCTCCATTCAGATTGACTCACTATTTATTATTTATTTCCTGGGTTGATGAAGTGATAAATCAGTTTTGTGCACAGTCCTGATACGCTAATGCCACAGAGATTCAGTAATTCAATTATTAGGCTTGAACTCATTGTGTCAAAGGGCCTCAGCTTCCTTATGGTCTGCCTTTCATTGTAAACAGGACAGAGCTTCAAAACTGCCTCTTAGAGGCAAATCCAAGAAGAATTGAAACTGTTGGCTCTAGCCTGTCTTTCCTCTTAGTAAAATCCAAGTGAATAGTCAATTAAGTAGATATGGAAACTCATATTGTTATACACATCTCTGACACATTATGGTCCAGATGGCAAAGTGAACCACACAAAAGTGCAGATAATCTGAAGAGACATCACTTCGTAACAGGTGATGTATTCAGTAAATCTACTTTCTGGGAAGAGAGAAATCTAAGTCATGACCCTGTGTTCCTTTAAGACCCCACATAAAGTTTAAAAGGTTTGGCTACATGCTTACAGCCAGAACACCTGAAAAGCAAGCAAGCAAGCAAGCAAGCAATTAGAAAGAAGAAAACTAATTTTGCACTTGTGAAAACAATGAAAACAGAAAAATTCTGCAATTTCATCTGCTTGTGTAGAATGTGAAATTTCAGATGTTCAATCTACAGCTTCTAATAAAATTACATTTAAGTAAGATATATAATATAAACACAAAGATTTTTATTCCTGTATTTTCACTAGTTTCTTCTTTTATATGAAATAATACACCAGGAGTCTTTTATTTTGGAGACTACAGGTAGCTAAACTTGCTTAATTATGATATACCAGGTAATGAAATACTAGATACTGTATGACTTAGGTTCAATGTATTCTCTTCACCTTTATCTTAGAAATATGCAGGGGCAAAAAGTGATAATATCCTAAAATTTCATTAACTATCATACACAGGAGCCAGCCTGTAACCAGGCACTGAGTTTCATAAAATCCATCAGATACACTAAAGTGGAGTATATTCCAACAAGAAGCAGATAACATAATATTCACAGTAGCTATATGAAACCACAAAGAAAGATAAAGAAGTGTGGTAGTGATATGAGAAACTTCATTGCTATTTTGGTGGAGCAGCCTCTGGAAATATATATATACAATATATATATAAAAACATCCCTCACTTAAGAAGCTAGGATGAGTGGACTCCATTGTTTAGAAATCATTTTGTGTTTTAAAATGTAGTTTCTTATAAACCTTATTCTTTATGAACAGGAAAACTTTAAGAAGTTCTGAAGTTCTCCTTCAACAAGTCCTGAACAGAAAGGAGCTTTCTTTTCTATTCCTCTTAGTAAACAGTAAGGATCCTCTTCCTCTCCATTTACTACGATGCGTAACCTCTGGAGGCTCCCAAGAAGAAGAGCGCAACTGCAAATGGATAAGCATTTCCAGACCCAGATACCACGCAATTCTTGTGACAGAAAAAAGGTTTTAACCATTTAACCTTTCGCCAGGGAAAAGCCCACGAACATCTGGAGATATGACAACTGTCCCACTGGCATTACAGGTTGGAATAATCAGGTGATCCAGTACTTCATCTCAATTATATCTGTAATATTGATAGGTTTCATTCTAGCTGGGAAAGATTAAGATCACTTTCATATTATTCAATTTGCACTCATATTCACTTGGCCCAGAAAATGAATATGGTAGTCGTATAATAAATACAAAGATAAAATAGAAGTTAGGAATACAGGGGAGAAAACAAAACTGAGGATGAAGAACTTACTTGTCAGAAGACCAGTGATATTTAAAAAACTGCTGTCGTTGGTCAGTTTTTGCAGTCACTCTGTGGTCTCAAGGAAGAAATCTAAAGGTGTTTAGTATGCTCTGAAAAGAATAATAATCAAGGTCTTAGTAATTCTATCACCTATCAAGCATTAAAACAAAACTTATCCAGAATAACTTGCTTTCTCATTTTATGGGGTTATTCATTCATAAAATAATTTTTTATTCCACCATTGAACCTTTGCAGAGCATTTATAGGCTTCTACCAGTTGAACTGCTCAGATCAAGCTTCCTGGAGTGCACAGGGACTCAAAGCAATGAGAAGAGTAATTATTTAATTTATTGTTTCGCATACTTACATTTCTAAGCTGTTCCAATTGTGAGAGAACAGTGAAAATGAAAGAGGCCTGGCTCCTTTCTGGTTTAACAAACCAATATGCTGGAGTAAATGACTTTCCAAAACAGGCACATAAAATCATGTCCCTAAATGTCTTTCAAACAATTGACTAGAGTTCGTTGGCTGTCTTTTGGACTAGTTCATGTATTTGGCCTCTTTATTTGTGATCTAATAGCTGAGGATGTCCCTTTGTACTCACAATGTTATTCTGCATTTCAAGTCTAGTTTTGTAATTTCCAATTGTCCTTAACGGACAGGACAGTTGACTCGGTCAGGGAGCCATCTCAGCTCTCCAAATCGAAATGAAACTGAAAGATGACCAGCGCTTCCATCTGTGCAGACTGTGGGGGGAGGAGGTAGAGGAGTTGGGAATGAAGTTGAGCCTGGGAAAAAGAAGGGCTGGAGGGAAGGTGTTTTTAGTGTTGTCTTTGTTTCTCACCACCCTACTCTATTTTTAATTGGCAATAAATTAAATTAATTTTCCCTAAGTCAGCTCTGTTTTTTTGCCCATGATGGTACTTGGTGAGTTATCTCATTGTCTTTACCTCATCCAATGAGATTTTCTAACTTATTTTCTCCCCCTGTTCTGTTGAGAAGGGGAAGTGAGAGAGCAGCTGGATGGGTGCCTGGCTACTGGCCAAGGTCAACCCACCACAGCTATAAAATAAAGTTTCCATCGCTGATCTCTCCCAGACCAGCAGGACTGAGACTGGAATGGAAAAAAAAGCCATACAAAGAAAACTCTGCCTATAATGCATGGGAATAAACAGAATTAGTGAGGAACAAAACTCCTTCTCAGAGAAAACTGCGTTAACAGGAAATCTTCAAAAACCCCTAGCTTCTGCACTGTAGTGCAGCCACAAATTTGAAAACAAGTTCTTGTGTTAACGAGCAAAAAGTCAAATGACTCATACGCCATGAAAGGAGAGTGCTGAAAACCTCATTTAAAAAAGATCTCTGCTTGTGGTATGATACCGAGGTCTTTTTGGCCCATTAAGGAACTTTTGACAATCATCATTGAAATATAACACAGCAAGTGTTTTAAAGTCAGAGATGAGACTGATCGACTTGCAGTAATATATTTATTCTGTCAGCAATTCTTTTAGAAACAACTGTTTTAAGTTCTTTCACAGCTAGGTTTTAACAATCCTGAGGTGATTTAATTCCAGATTTCATTAAGCTCCAGAACTCCATCCTAGCAACCATTATGATAGTAATAACACATTTTGGCTATGAAAAAAAATTGAAGGGCTATGCATCTCTATCTGGTATTGAAGACTATGGGATGAAATCTTCATCAAGTTAATACAGCAAAGGATTATGCATTTGCTTGTATTCTTTTGGTTTTGGTCAAGATATGCCTTACAGTGGTAAAATTAGCAAAACTGTCTTAGAAAATAAAATCATTGAATGAACTCTTTTCTGAATGACTTTCGTGTTAGAATTAATGTTCTGTTAAAATAATCAACAACCCAGTAAAAAGATGGGGTCCATGGGAAACATTCGCACTGTCTCACATACTTGTGAGAAATCTCAGGTGTAACAAAACCTAGAACAATATAAAATTGCCAGAACAACTGAGCTAAATTCTACCAACAATCATCCTGTTACAGCCTAAAACACTCTTGCAATTTAGCTGTGTTTTCATAGCTAAATAACTAACGTCTCATGCCTGTACCCTGGGAAATCTATAAACACACAGTGAAATTAACTGTTGGTTGGGAAAGAGAGCTTGGATGCAGCTTTATGAAAATGTCACCTAAATCCTCATCTACTGTCAAAAAAGAAAATAGTATATTAGGAAATATTAGGAAAAGAACAGAAAACAGCAGAAGAAAACACAATAATGCTGCCATAAAAATCCATTGCCCACCTAACATTTTGAATGTTGAATACAGTTCCAGTCATCTCATCTCAAAAAAGACAGGGTAGCAATAGAAGGATAAAGAAAAGGGTGACAGGATGATCCAAGGTATGTAATGGCTTCTGTACTAGGAGGAAAAAATAGCTTTAGGATTTTCATATTGGAAGAGGGACAAGTGAGGGAAAGGACTATGACAGAGCACCAGAAAATCACGAATAGTACCAAGAAAGTGAATAAAGAATGCCTTTTCACTGTTTTTCATAGCACAGGAAGCAGTCCCAATAAAACAAGCAGTTAGCAAGTTTAAAACACAAAATCCAAGAAAGGATGCTTTCCACAAAGATCATAATTGAATAGTGGAACTCATTGCCACAGGTGGATGCCACATACATGTGTGGGCTTCAAAGAGCAATTCACTGCGGTGGTAAAAGAAACATCCACAAAGATGCACAATATAAGCCTTCAGCTTAAGAAGCACTACAGAGTGCTGGGGGATGACACCAAGGGAAGTTATCCTTTGGTCTGTCACAATGTCCTCAAAAGGCACCTGCAAACTATGGCTTAATCTACTGGACATGCTAGTCCCCCTCTATGTTAGTCTCATCCACCCACCTACACTTAACCTTGGCAAAAAAAGTAGCTTTTTGTTGTAATTTGTACAAGGCCTACAAATGATACGAACTACAGTATGCCTACAGGGCTTCCCCACTGGTACGAGAATGGACATTAAACTTTCTACTGGCCCAGCAGCACTGCAATAAACACATCCCAGATGACATTGGTGTGCCAACAGCTTCCTGCATAGTCCTGGCCTTATTTTTCGATGGAAAACAGGAACATAAGAGTAATCAAAGCAACAATGAAATTAACAGGAATAAGTTAAAAGGTAAAAAAAGAATATTCATTTTTTGATAGCTTAATTCTTTGCATTGGTTGTAGGTGTCAAGGTATTGGCAATGAGGGGGCTGCAGGGATGGCCTCTGTGAGGAGCCAAGCTGGTGGCACCTCTGGGAAAACATATTTAAGACAGGGCAGAAAGTGCCACACAGGCATAAGAGGAGGGAAAAAAGACGAGTGAGAAACAACAGAGGGAGTATGAAGGTCAGAGGAGGAGGAGGTGCTACAGGCACTGGAGCAGATATCCCGTGTGGCCCATGGAGGACCCCACGCCAGAGCAGGCAGATATTTCCTGAAGGACTGTGGCCCATGGGAGAGAGCCCAGGCTGGAGCAGGGGAGAAGAGTGAGAGGGAAGGAGCGGCAGGGAGAAACTGCTTTGTACTGACCATAACCCTCACCACTCCTACCATCACTGCCAGGGGGAGAGGAGTTGGGTGTGAAGGAATGACGTTGAGCCTGGGAAAGGGGGGAGGAAAAGTGTTGTTTTAGGGTTTGTCTTCTTGTTTCTCACTGCCTGAATCTATTTTAATTGGCAGTAAATTAAATTAATTTTCCCCAAGCTGAGTCCGTTTTGCCTGTGGCAGTAACTAGCAAGTGATCTCCTTGTCTTTGTCTCGACTCATGAGCTTTTTTGTCCTATTTTGTCCCCCTGTCCTTCTGAGGCGGGGGACTGAGAGAGCAGCTGGGTGGGTGCCTAGCCACTGGCCAAGGTCAACCCACCACATCCTTGGAGCAGACAACAGGTTTATGCTACTTTGCTTTCAGTGAAAGCATCCATACTGGGTTTGTTGCACCTCAATTATGTACATGAATTCTGTACCTTCAGTTAACTTAATCTGAACTGCTCTGAACAATCCTTATATAGACAAGGAAGAATTCTGTTCTCAGGGAGCACGGGGATGCAACCCTACTTTCCTACTACATCCATTGTAGCTAGTTTGTAAATGCATTATCCAGCCCTATTTCCCGCTTACAAATTGTTAATGAGCAGATTTCTGCCAATGCATTTGTTAATTATGTACTGAATTATTTGGACAAAGCATTTTTAGCATGTGCGTTGTTTGTCAGCTGTTTGCTATTGGCTATGCATTGTTAATAATTGTTTTGACTTCTGCCTTAAGTGACTTATGGTGCAGGAAGAATGATATTGTTCCTCAATGGCCACCTCGTAGTTACAATAATGTTTCTGCTTACTGAACAGATGAAAACAACTTTCCAAAAAGACACAGGTGAGTAAGAAATGACTGAATAACAAACAACAAATAGCTACCATGTTAGTTTGCACCTGGATATTGTTGTTTGCCTGCAAGTACAAAATATCCAGCAAAGCAAAGTGCTTCCTCACACATGTAAGTGAATATTTCTCAATTCTTCATAAAAGGAATCGAAATGTTATCAAACCAAATAGCTGTATGGATCTAACAGATGTTTTTGTCAAATGTTATAGCCGTAGTGAATCAGTTTAATCTGTAAGAAAACAAGTTTGCTGTGACCAACATGTAATCTGTCATGCAAAGTTTGCCATATTACTGAAGGAGTTTTGAGTGAAAGAGCTATGGGGCAACCAATTTGAATTATTATATTTGCTGTAAGTTTGGACAACCACCTGGAATGATTTAATTTGCTTTAAGCTTGGTCAACCGAAGTGCATTCTTTTTTTTTGATTTTCCTTAAAACCTCTGTGCCACCTGAAAAGATCACAACTGGTAGGGTCAATGCTTTTTCTTTGCCCTTCCAGTATCACACACAACAATTTTTAAGTCCCAAAGGCCTTTGGCATTGCATTACAATGGATCAGCCACCTCTAATATGCTGAGAAGGAAGAAAAGCAGAGTCCCCAAGAGAGGGGAAGCAGACAATCTGCCCTGAGGCTTCCCTATTGTTATTTCATTTAGAGAGACAGGCAATACCACAGTATCTATGACAAGAGAGGAAAAGATTTCAAGTCCCCCCAGCTGTCTCCTCCTTAATTTGATACTCATTGTTCAGTTGGTCCCAACTGTCCATAAAACACAGAGATTTTTCATGGCTGCTGTGCTAGAGAAATCTGCCTGCTTGTGATGTGCTGTTCTTCTACTTTGAGCAATACTCCAAAATCGGTAACCACAGGCAGCAGACATTGTACTACCTTATCCAGGAGCAAGTTATTTTTTTTATTGACGATTATCCTGGTGTGTCAGGAAGCAAGATTCATGCTTAAACTCTTCTAATTGCCTCAGCTTAGTTTCATAAGGACATGTGCGACACAAAGATATACATGAAGAACATTACACAGTTCAGTAAGCATTGCTTTGGGGAGGATGGACAAAAAAGAGTGTGTTGGTCAGCACAATATCCTTGTTTGRCAAACTTGGAGTGACAACTGGGCAAAACTGTACAGATAACAAAGAACAAGGGTTGTTTCACTGACACAGTCTGTAGGAGATAACCTCTTCTCCATGCAGTAGACACTGATCAGTAATGGTTAGGAACAGGGAATCTCTGACAGACCACATCTAGTTAATATACCATCTCAACTTAGAAAATACTAGCATGTTTATTGTGCTGTATTGCACAGTAGAAATATTAAGGACTTCCAGAGTTATCACTCTCTYTTGCAGTAGGTATCCAAATCCTTCACTAATTGAGAAGCAGTATTATGCAGGCTGTACAACAAAGAGGCTGAGCCACCTGCCTCAGGCCTTGCAATGGAAGTGGTAGAACTAGAAATAAAATTCATGTCAGCTATCCTAGATGCTATGCCAGTTCCATCACTGCAGACAAACTTACACAGATGACACATCTCTACCAGGTAAGGGCAGAGAAATGACATAATTTGCCCCATGTCAAATAGGTGAGGCTTACTTAACCTTCATGGTATTGCATTCTCTGCTAAACTGCTCTACCTCTGGAAGTAGCTAAGGCTAATGAAATCGTGATGCTATCAGAAGGCAACTGAGAAGAAAAGTCTCACTGTGAATTGCTGAAAGTTATTGCTTACATCACAAAAATGATACCCATTAAAGTATCATTCTCCAGCAAAGAGAAACCTAACAATCATAACATAAACATAATAATTTGCATAGAGAACTAACTATACAGGAGGTAGAAGTTTACTAGGAAGAAAAATCGTTAACTTAGTATCAATTTAATAAACTATTTTTATTCCAGGACTACAATGAATGGATACATACCATATAATAAGAATCTGTGAGCACAATCCCATTTCACTTATATATGAAATCAATGGCCTTACATTAGAAAAAAGCCTCATTCAGGGACATCCTTGAAACCATTCACATGATTAAGAGCAGCAAGATTTCACTTAATGTGGTCAGCTGACATCCCTGATGCATACCACATATTACCAATTATACTGTTATGTTATCCTTACTCAGCGCTTCAATACTTAAAATGTCATTTCATGCATTCAAGCATCAATATTGATCTCTGGTTACGTTAAGTATTTCCAGTTAAACAGTGCAAAAAATCCCACCTTTTCAGCTATGGTTTTAGTTAAATAACTCATCTGAAAATGACAAGAATAATTTTTATTCAATTTCCTCATTCTACATATGAGAATGACTGGCAGTAATCTACGTCATTCAAACAGTGATCTCCCACAGTTTTCCAAAAGGATATAAATGGAAACAAATAATTTTGATCAATCTACAGCTTATACACACAATAAATAGCATATTGCAATCAGTAAGCAAATCTGTAAGGGTACAGTTTATAGCAGCAGGTCATTTGCATGTACTGCAATTTAGATTTCAGTTTTCTCATATCCACTCAGCAATTTTACTTGCTATGTTTCCCAGAACACTGTGGTATACCCTGTTGTTGTAGGCAATTTGGCCATGCAGAAGCACAGAGATGTTTCCATAATTTAACTTGCATGCAGAAGTCCGCCTTACCCTTCCTTATGCCAAAAGGAAAGCCACGGTTGTTTCCATTGCTTACAGATCATGACCTTCTTACGCAAAGATCTGTGGGTCCTCTTTGATCACTACGTGTGACCTCCCACAGAATATGTGACGCAGAATCCCACTTGGTTTGTAAGTCCCTGAGTGCAAGCCTAAACTAATCCCTTGCCACCTGTATCCCACCTTTCAACAGCGAAGCTGGTTGGTGTTAATATACGAAAATGAGATTCCTCTTAGAAATTATGCTTCCCTCACCTTCCATGGCTGTCTCTATCCCCTCTAAAGATAAAACAGACAAAAAAGAAAAGGTGATAGACAGAAAAATGGCTCTACAGAAGGAAAGAAGCTTAGAGACAGGGAACTGTGGAACTACTGCTGGCCAACTTCTGCTGTCCAGCGCCAGGATAGGTTTGTCTATAAGATAAGGAAGCACAGTGTATTCCATCAGCCAGATCATTACCAAAAATACTGAACAGTTGGGGGAATTGAAAGGTTGCATACTGGAAAGGGCCCAGTTGATGATTTCAAGCCCAGGAACTCACGGGAAAATCTGCAAGGTAAGCAGGGGTTCAGAAAGTCTAAAAATTGCCTTGGGGGCTGAGCCGAGGGGTTTGCAGTATAGGTAATTGGTGGGTCAGGGGTTGAAGGACAACTCAACCCTCAGTGCAGATACTGGACGGTGGCCTGCATAAGGCACAAAAGCCAGGAAACGCTGTGCCTTGGTGCTGCATAAACCCACTGGCGCTCGCTGCTGCTGTCCTTAAGGAGAGCAGTGTGCTACTCTGGCATAACGTAYGCTGATGCAGGCAGAAGGTTAAGCCCGTAGACCAAATATTTCTTCGTCCCCTGAGCTGTGCAGTTTGCATAAACTGAAGTTAGTAGGACCTTGCTTATGTCTAGCAGGCACAGTAATAGTTTACCTGTGCTTTGTTCCACTTTTCAAGGAGGGACAATGAGGCCTAAGGGAAATCTGATTCTTTCTGCGCCAATCTGCCACCATCAAACCGGAGCTGCAATAGCACCACATTCTATGGATTGAGACAGATGCTGAATTTTTTTATGAGTACCCATTGCAGTAAAAGTGAAAACTCTTCAGAAACATAAAAGTTCTTTGAATCGCTACAGTATTTATAATGAAAAGAGAAGTAAGTCACTATAAATATTTAAGTGTCTTAAATAAAGATTAATTAAGAACTAGGCAGGAAGCTGCCTGTTCTTTTTAAGCAATAAATTTTTAATTGCAAAGTATGCTTTAGTAACAAATTGGTGCTTAATGGAGATATAAAAGGGGAAATCTGAAGGTCAGGGATAATGATCAGATACCTGCATATGCATCTGCACATAGAACACTGTGCTATACTTGAGCAAATACTGCAAAAATTATTAAAAGATATTCATTTGAATAAAATACTAAGTTCTGTTAAAGTATTTACCATCCTTTTAATTTGCATGATTTCATGCTCATTTGCATATTCATATGCATATTCCCTTAAAAGAATAAAAATTGCAAATACCTACCTTCTAAAAATTTTTCTGTGGCCGAAATCCATTGAATAGGAAAATAGGGAACAAACAGAAGGTAGCCACTTGGAAGAGACAAAAATACCTGATTTTAACTGGATTTTACGTGGAAGAAACCACATCTATGGAGTACGAACATAAGAAAAGAGCTTCAGTTTTACAGTAATCAGGTAATAAATAACATTGTTAGCCATCTGAAGATAGATGCAGACATTCCACGTGCAATGTCATGGCCTATTTTAAGGTGTTCTCTGCCTGTTTGAAAAGAAAGGTAATTCTTCTCTGGTCTTTTAAGACAAACAGAAGCCAGAAAGGCACCTTGATTTCGATTATTCTCAGCTATTCAGAGAACTTGGAAAAACTGGCTTTGGAATGCATGGGCAGGGCTTATTTTGGTTTTGTTTTAGCATAGTGCCTTGGTTTGTTTTGTTGACTCACACTTCCCCTGTTGAGTAAGCTTATTTTATTTATTTGTGCAACTGCACATGTACAGCTGTACACATAAGTTAGGATATATATGTGGACCATCCAGGTTCACAATGATCAATTTCGAGTATTGGGTACTAAGCTGAAAAAGTAGCATTTTATAGACACCATGCATCAAATGAAAGTTAATTTCTGCAATATTAGTTGCATAAAGGCAATTCTGAAATGCGGTTTTATAACTGGATGAGCAGAACTGAAAGAAAAAAACAAACTGCAAGAAGAATCTTACAGTATAAACTGTTAGTTTCATGCACTGCAATTGTACCAGCTTCTCTTTTCCTGGTGCTCAAGCACTGGTACTTATGCTAACAATAGAGCATTAGGAATATCCTCTATGCCCTAGTGTCCCATGGCAGAGGCAGGAAACAACCTCCTTCTCTGCAAACAAAAAAATTCCTGGTGAGCCCTAAAGCAGAGAGTATTGAAGTGGTGCATTGAAGTGAGAGAGTCAAAAATGGAAAAAGTGGGCACTTAAATACAAGAGATTTTGAGCTGCATGGTCAAGACATATCTGAACACACTGGGTCACATCCTCAATTGGTATAAATAACCTTAAGTCCATTAATCTCAGAGCTACATTTGTTCAACCCTTGCTACTGATGTAGCACAAATCAAAAAGAATCCAGTGCTGGGCTCCCACCTTCCTAACCTTTGGTGGTTTGCATATTTTATAAAAGAAGTTGAGAAAACAACCATGAGGGGTTACTAGCATTTTACAAGCTGCCCACTTAGAGAACCTGAGCAACTCAACTGGCATGTAGCCTGGGAGCTTCTCTGCCCCTCCACAGCGTGGCCTATGCACGCTGGCAGGAGGACCATCTGCAGTAGCCTCCACAGCATCTCCCCAGTTCTACATATGCTGTGGATCAAATAATGCCTTCAGCCTCCCCATTATTTACCGAGGCAGTTTTCTGAACACGAAGGGACACTCTTCCCTGAGGAAAGTATAAAATGTTCTAAACATTTCTAAGCGTTAAAAAGAAATGCAGGGAAAAATAGGAATATTTTTTCGACAATTTTGAGCACTGATTTTTGTGGTAGGTATATTGCATTCTCAAATGCTTCTTCAGCTGTAATGATCTTTCCTTTAAAACTTGTCAATTTAAACTGTTCATATTCTGTAATAAGGACTATGTCTCACTCTTTATAAATTTACTTATGTACAGCATAGGCCATAGTCTTGGTTAGATCAATGAGAAACAAATCCAAGTGAATTTGACATCATCTGTAAAATGGGGCTCTGTTTTACTCTAACAAGTTTACTCCATTCACTCCAATATATTTTTTCTCTCATAAAAAACATTTGAAGAAACTGTGACACTCCTTGTTTTCCTCAATATTTTGAAAGTGTAAGTTTTTGATAGAGATTACATTTTAGGGATGCTTAATACAAAGAGAAATTAATATTAATGGCACTGATCATTGGATCAAGATATTTATTCATTATAGCAAGAGTTTAATCTGTTTAGTTTTGCTAGATGTACAAGATCAAGAAAGAATGATCAGAAAAGCATCTATATCAAGCTAGATTCGGAAATAAGCACCACTGCTGACAAATAAAAACACAGTGCCTTTCAATATTATTCACAAAGGTTGTTTTGGTTGCCTAATACAGTGATTTGATACCAACATTACTCCATTTATTTCAAAAGAGCTATAAATGCTGGGCTTACCTCTCCACTGAGGAAGACATTTTCTACCGAGGATTCCCCACTGAAGCCCATAATTACGTGGTGCCATACCAGTCTAGCTGAGTGCAGAATCGGGACCCGCACATGTTTTGAGTGCCAGAGCTGTGGTCCTCCACTTGCCCACACAACTCCTAGTCACTAACTGGCATTTCCAAGGATATCAACTAATGATCAAATCTGGCTGACAGAAATCAAAATACAGAGGTTCTTTTCTAGACACCTGTAGTGTGTCTACAGCACAAATGAAACAAGCACGTCCGTTATCATTCACCTTTTTCTATCATTTGAGCAATGAATGTGTTGAAGCACTGCTGTAAACAGGGTGGGAATACTACTGCTGTGCATCAGGAGTGAAACAAATAAGACAAGACAGTAAAAAAAGATGCTTTCTTGCTGAAACAGACCAAATCACAGCATGGAACTTTATTATAGAATCTGACAGCAAAGCACTAATTTGCTTCTTTGAATGATGCAGATTCAATCAATAAATCTCCAGCTATCAGAGTAGATCCTTCAAGGAAGATAAACGAAACCAGAAAATCAGAATTCACTCTTCTTTCCACAGAACATTTGAAACACTTAACTTTTTCTCTGCTGTACCTTGTTTCTAAGGTATTGAGTCCATACCAAAGCCATGTTTTATTTTCATCATATAAGCATATCAATGTACCCGTGCTCCCATTTCTTAAAAAAATACTTTAGTAAATTAAAAAGATAATAAAACTTCAGTGAACCAGTAAACTATTTCTGCACAGCTTCAGTTCTACCAGGTACTTCAGTATGTGCCTTGCTCACTAAGGTCAAGTCAAAGCTGAATGCGTATGTTAAAGACTATGGCAAATGAGGGCTTAAAACCTATATCCTGTATCCACAGCCCTACATACTCTGTGGCTTGTGTAGTATACATTTTCTGAGGTTGGTTATTTTAGTGGAAGAGAAATGTAGCTATGCTCTACTCTCTGGAACTTTGACATTTGCTTGTCAGCTGAAGGTGGCTTTAAAACCAAAGGTTGTTATATAATTATAAACTAAAAAAAAAGGAACACCTGCAGCAAGAGCTTCTAGGTCTTCTTTCTTTTGAGACTGAACTCAGGTCTCATTTTTGGCTTGTTTACCAACATAGGCATTTCCTTCATTTGCTCCATGTTTTGAATTTTTCTATTGTCATGACATACTTATGGATGGTGGTGGAGAAGGAGAACAGAGAAGAGAAGGTTCTGGCAGGGTTGTGGCCAGACCAAATGGGGTAAATACCTGGGAAGAGGTGACTAGTATTTATGACACTTAGCATAATAACCATGAGGGAAGTAGAATGTAGCAGAAAGATCTACACTTTTACTGAAGGGCTCCTTCCAGCCTTGTTCTCTATGATTTTCTTTCTTGATGTGCAAGATGGAGGCTGACTGGAATTGTGGACTGAGTGGGAAATTTCTTGTCTT
The DNA here is from genome assembly GCA_030449065.1 of Oceanodroma leucorhoa. Classification (NCBI taxonomy): domain Eukaryota; kingdom Metazoa; phylum Chordata; class Aves; order Procellariiformes; genus Oceanodroma; species Oceanodroma leucorhoa. The sequence goes on along the minus strand of JASVER010000049.1, from coordinate 554,349 downwards.
GTAAGTCCTTGCATGGATGAGAGCAACAGGAAGAGAAGATGAGAATTTGAGTCTTCTCTACTTTCTGTTTGAGAAATTCGTAAGATCTTTACAAAGTAAAACAGAAGAAGAGAAAGAAAAGATGGGAGGGAGGAGTAGGCTTTAAGGAAGGAGTCAAGGGTAATAGAAGTGTTTTGAGGAGCAGGGTTCAATGAAAGCTAAAAAGCAAACCTGCCTGGCCAAGAGCATGGTTAAGTAATAGGTATCAGTTTAAAAAGAAATACTTTTTATTTCAGATGGCATCCTCAGCCACAAACTACTAAATCCTAGTAACTTAAAACAATTTATTTAGAAAGGGAGCACATGCATTCATCTAAAGTTTGAATGCAGCAGACAATGGAATGCTTAAAGGAATGGAAATCCTCTTATATACCCACTTATTGAATATTCAGTGACACATCTTTGTGCTTTCTCCAGACCTCTGCTTCATACTTAAGATGAACCTCACACAAGTTGAAGTTACCCAGTTACCCTTCTACAAATCCCTTTGCAAAATTCTTATTTTCCATGATGCCTATAAACACAGAATACAGAAGACAAGATGGGAAGGACCACAGGAGGCCATTTATCTATCTGCCTAAGCCAGGATCAAATTATTCCTGAAGACTGCTGCAGTCTCCACAGTGACAGAAGGTCTGCCTGAATCAGTGATCTATACCAGTGCTTTAATAAATACTCTCTTCTCATCTTTCACACCTTTCCTTTAAGGAAGGAGTCAAGAATGATGTCCTTTACTCCAGTCCACTGTGGAAATGAAGAACACCATTTCCTTTCTCTACTGGTGAAGCCAACTAGACTGTTAGCAGTGCTGACCATTCACCTCACACAGATTTCACTGTTACCTTTTATCTCTCTTGCCTGTTTCGTCATCTTTTACTTAGTCAAAAAACACCTAATGCTACTGACCAATCTTTTGCTCTGTGTGTGCCTAAAATTCAGATCAGGACTTATTTGGTAGTATCTTTACACACATTTATGGTAATAAAATAAGGAAAAACTTAAAGATTATAGTTGTTAAAAGATGAGAAAACCAGGAACTTCTACTAACTATTTCAGAGACTTGTAGAGATAATGGATGTAGGTTAAGCGGTGATTAGCAGCCAGCTTGGGTTTGCCAAGAATATTGTCAAACCAATCTAATTTCCTTCTACGACACGATAACAGGCTTTTTAGAAGAGAAGTGTTAGCTGCTTTGATTTTGATATTGTCTCGTATAACATTCTTATAAGTAACATGAGGAAAACCAGGTCTAGATGAAATGTTCATACAACAGATACAAACATGACTGAGTTTATCATATTAGTTAGTGAAGCACTATATTTATTGCAAAATGAAACGATGGAATAAGCAAGGTTATCCAGGGGTCCCGCATCCAGTATTGCCCAATATTTTCATTAGTGATGCAGATGACAGAATAGAAAGTGTGCTTGCCAAGTTTGCAGATCACAGCACACTATGAAGGACTGCAAGGACATTGAAAAATAAGATAGCCACCAAAAAAAATTTAAATACATCAGAAAAGTGATGTGGAAACAATCAAACAAAAAAGAGCATTACTCAGTATGGAAAAGAGCAAGTTACACTATTCTTAGGCAGGAAAAATCAACTGCAGAAATATGGCATGGCGAAAGTTTTAAGTGAGTTATATGTATGAAACTCAAGTTTGTTCCATACTTATAATTGGAGTGTAGGTGGGTATCAGGGCTGTGGCTTATGCACACCCAGTGCACTTCACTCATTCCTTAGTTCAGGAACTCCCCAGCCAGTCACCTGTATAGATGAGACGAAGGACTGGTTTGAGACCAGGGACCARCCAGAAGCTAGGTGATGGCCTGATGGCCTGATGTTACAGGAGCCCTCCTGGTGGGAATTTTGGACAATTCTAGAAATTACTCTCCCCTCCCAGGTCATGCTGTGTCTAGTCCAATTTATATAGCTGGATGTGTTATCACCCTGTGCGGAGTCTCCCAAAGACTGCTCTTGGTGGTTCCTGCTGCAGAATTTTACATAGGTAAGACATTTGTAAGCAGTTAATACAAACTGTTCCTTCAGAAATGGTCACGTGGGACAGTCTTTTATGTATAGTTAAGATATTTAAGAGATATTCTGTATGTAGTTAAGATATATATATATATAGCAATGATTACACTAATGCTGGGTGGTGACTTCAGACCATGACCAGCTGGATTATAAGTGAGCAGAGCAGTGGTTCAAGGGTCTGACCCCGTGCACCTCAAGATGCTGCTGCAAGTAGCCTTGCAGTGGAGACTCCTGTCACCACCAGAGACCAACTATCCTGTTCAGGAGATTCGATCCCCTCTGTGTGTGTTACCCTATGCTAAGATCCGCACAAATTATTTTTTTCTTTTCACAAACACTCTGTCTGTGCAACAACAGGATGGAAAACAAGTGTCTGTGCAACAGTTCTGTGGAAAAAGGATTTAAGAATCATAGAGAATTGCTGTGTGAGTTTCACTCTGCTGTAAGAAAGGCAAATTCTGCCCAGGTATCCCTAACAGAAGGACAACATTTAAGAGAAATGAAACGATCCTTCTGCTACTTCCAATATAAGAAGGCACAGATGAGGGCCTGAAACTGAATCTGTTCTTCATGTCCACAACAGGCAGAACAGGAAATAATGAGTGTAAACCACAGCAAGGAAGATTCAGGTTAGAAACAAGGAAAAAATTTCTTTGAAGGAAGGATCCTGAAGCTCTTGGACAGACTGACTAGAGTTGTGGTGACAGCATTTCTATTGCTGCCTAAACTGTTCCTTAAAGTTTCCAAACCTCTGTTAAATACCAGCCTGCCACAGGATGAGGGAATTTTCTAGGTGACTTCTTGTGGTCCTTTTCAGGTCTGTGACTCTAACATAATGTAGCAAGTGAAAGAAAAAACTGTATTTATTTGATACAATTAGTCCTGCAGTGTCTCAGGTGGATAAATACAGAATGGTGGAGTAGTCTATTAGAAATGTCACCAAATAATCTGCAACAGCTGTGTGCTTCTTGATAATTTGAGTACCTTTACAACCAGTGAAAATCTCTGCAATTTTATCCCCAGTGAATCTCATGATATGCAAAATGAAAGAAGGAGTTAAAAGAGATGTTTCTATGTAGACCTAGTAGATCCTATAAGACCATTAAGTTCACTGTGACTGAAATATGCTGTTATAGGAGCTTTAATACCTCAAGACATCATCTAAGTAAATAGGCATTTTTACTCCTAGACACATTAGCAGATGAATAACCAAGCTCATAAATGCATAATGAGTGAATAACTTGTTTCAGTCCCTGGAGGTAAAACACAGACTAGATACCATAATTTTCTACCGAAGAAATGTCCATTTCAAGAAGAAGCCTATGAATTTCCTGTGGCATGAATCAGCACCATCACGATATGCTTACGTTTACTTAGGTCTGTTTGCAGCAGGAAAACCCCTTTTGTTCAAACTGAGAGAGCTGCCAAATATCATGCCTCTCACACAACACTCAGACAATTTGGCAGCAGTGACGGTGACTCCTGCAGCCTGACTACACAGAGGGAGCTGTAAGAAATGTCTTACAGTGTGGCCCAAAGTCTGATGGCAAGAATCTGTCTCTAGCCCATCCTCTTGCCTCCAGCTCATGTGAGCTGCCAAGAAGGGGGGTACATTGTACCAGCAAAGAGACATGGGCCAAAGCTGACTCCCTTAGCTCCTTTCCCAAAGGGGACAGGGGCAAGGGAAAAAACACTGCTAAGGGGAGAATGATTTGTGAGCAGAGAAGATGACAGACAGGTGCATCGTTCCTCACTCCCAGGAAGGCTAGAGCAAAACTGGAGGTGAAATCATACCTTTAAACATACCCTTTAACCAACTCAGCCTGCTTGCCAATGACACAGTAGTTGCTGTCATTAATGAAGACAGGAACACAAGCCTCTGCATGAGATACCCTGTGAAGGCAAAGGTCCGGAGAAGGTCTGTGAAGTATATGCTGGTACCCGTGGGGCCATAGACTTACTGCTCTTTATGCCCTGAAAGCACTGGCTGCACAGCCTTAGTCTTAGAAACCATTTCATACCACTGTAAGCTCTCTCTCCCCTTGAAAATCAGTCCCGCTTGAGCTCTTCCTTACCCATCAGTTCACTGTAAGAAGATTCAGCACCATCTCTGGCAGTGTGTTCCCTTCCACCTGCACCACATATTTCATTATGTCCAATATCTCCCTCCTTCAGACTTCTCTAGACTCATGTGAACCCATGTGAACAGATTTAAATTCCTTCCCAGAGATGAACATCAGCCTTTCTCACACTGATTGGATGAATATAGCAAGCAGCTTACCATTTTAAACACAGATTCAGCTACTGAATTCTTATTGAATAATTACCACCAAGAGATATATGTTACTTGTAGAAAGCTACCTAAGAAAAATTAAGTGAATCTTGTGAGAATCCAAAAGTTTTGAGTACCTTGGTGCTCATTTGCTCTTAAGAAGTGACTTTTATTGACAAGTACACATACAACCCCCCACCCACTAAAAAAAAAAATCCCCAAAGAGTGATAAATAAACTATGTATTAAGATTTAACGTGTATAAGTGCCAGGGTTCAGGAAAAATGACAGCATTCAATAAAGAAAAAGGGAACTACATCCTCAGCAACTGTAATCACGAATTAATTAGTTCTGATATAACTTCAGAAAGATTTTAATAACAGACGTTCTAATTTATTTATGACTTAAATGCTTTTGCTGATGAGAAACACTACGCCTAAGATAGCACAATATAAAATAACACCTATCAGCTGCTGTGTTATCTGTGGTGGTATCCACCCACTTTATTGAGGAAAATTGCAAATGAACGACTGAGAGAAGGAAGATGCTGTGTGTGGGTATTGATGCAGAGCCCGATGGAGTCAGAGGACTAACGTGCTCTTAACGGCACATGAGAGCCTGAAGGCTCAGAAGCGGAGATTACATTGAGGGAGGAAGGGTTGTTTGCTTGCCTGCTTTTGCTGGGTTTTGTAAGTTTAGTTTTTCACCTCCTGATTCTTGTGTGTTTTTCTCTAAGACAAAGGAAAACAGTTTGCAGAAAGCAGGATTTTTCAGAAAAAAAATCTGTGCTGTGCTGTCCATTCCCCCACTGACCCATGTCACTCGCTATTTCTTGTTTTTCAGAGCTCAGCATCAACATCAGGCTCAAATTCAGCACAGTCACGTTCCTATCAATCAATCTTTTCTCCTTTGGAGAAAAACATGTTTCTCTCTAGTATAACTGCTGCCTACGTTGGTTCTTCTTATTACAGACAGATGACAAAACACAGCAGCTGAAACTGTATGGTGTAATCTGACTGACCTAGATTTCACTAAGTATCAACCTCTACAGGCTTTAAATGCATTGTTCCCTATTTTCAATTCACTTCAGCATCCAAACTAAATTTTTCAAAAAGTGTCCCCACAGATGAGGAATATTTCATTTAACACTCTCTGCAGTTGGACTGAGCTGTGGCTTTCTGTGTTTATTTACAGTATGCTATATGTTTGAGTCGAACGTCACCTAGCAACTGCAACACATCCCCTTTTTTACTCTTACACCTAATCCTAAAAAGACCAATGCACACATGCAATTTGCTTCCTGTGAGTAGATCCTGTTGAAGTGGATGAAGTTAGTCATGTTTAGGATTTTACCGGCCTGAGGGAATGAAATGGATCAAATAGAATAGAAATACATTATTTCTGGTCAGTGTTATGATAAAATATTATTGTACCATATCTGAATTGTTGAAGTGCATTCAAAAATATTCAGTGAAATCTCACCCAGAATGAAATTCTGTTCATCTTACATTACAGTATTTTAGGCACAAATAAATTATTATTGTACAACAGTTACTTTATTTAGAGAATAGGTAGATATGTATACATGTACATATATATGTACAAGACAACATAATAATAGCTCTAACCTATTCAACTAGATTCTTCTTAATACAATGATTTTTAATAAGATCATGCTAGAAACTTTGTAACAATGTACTAGCTAAAGCGACACTGCTCAATTGATGTTTCTATATATTGATCTACCTTTAAAATATCCTGTTGTTAAAATATTATTAAAACATCTCCCTTCTCTACTAAGAGGGCAGTCTGGCTGGAGGGAGACAAAACCGCCTTGGAGGCTGGGCTTTTTTCTTCATAAGGTGTCGATATTAAAAGAATTCTTCCTGGGAACAGAGGATTTTAGACATTTCCAGTATGTTTGCCAATTTACAAGGGCACTGGAAAACATGAAAACAGTGGTGACAGAGAGTACATGCCTCGGCTGCAAACCAAGACAAAGCTGGCTGATCTGATTTGAAGCCTAAGAGGCTTGATGGCATCTTGTCCGCAGGACTACAGAGTGGACTGCGATGAAGGTGCTCTCTTGGCACCGTAGGTCTGCCGGGTGCGCACCCTGGATTACCAGCTTGCAGCGCTAACTCGCAGCCGAGACTGGCGCTCGCCATCCTCTTGTCAGGCAGAACTATGCATTTGCATTTTAATTTGCTCACAGCCACTGGAAATGCTAAAACTTAGAGAGACCAAGGCAACTAGCGTACATCTCTTGCAGTCTTCTGCAGTGACTCTCATCATTGCTTCTCTTTGTAACTCAACTACTGTTCTCCACTGCTGCTTATTTTTTAAAAATTGGTATACCTTTAYAGCTTCTTAAGACAGACTATTTTCTTGAACTCCTCTATAGAACACAGACCTTTCTTCTATATGCAAGTAATAATTACATAGCTTTAACATAAGCTTAATTAAAAAAGAAAAAACCATACTACACAGTGCTGACACCTTTATTTTAACCTGGATCTCCTTATTTTCACTGACAATATTACTACTGTTGTGAAGAGATGCAGTTCTGTATCTGAARCATCTTGATCTGGAAAAAGTTGTGGCTACCCTTGATAATAAATTAAAAAATCGCTATCTTCTCAAAAATATTTATTATTTCTCAGACACTGAGTGCCCAAAATGTTATTCCAGAGCAGATTCTGTGGGCATGTATCAAGATGAGAAAGCAAAATCAGAAGACACCATTACTACTGTGCCAATTACATTTGCCACGCAAAGTTGCGGAGAAGTGCGTTCCCTGGAGAGCCAGAATTGCATCCTAAAAATCACTCAAGGGGATCACCTATCACTTCATCCAAATAGGTGCTGAGAACTCATTTTATCAGCATTAACTGATCACAGCAAAAGGCTGTTGGTTAAAATCGTCCTTCTGGTTATAACTCCATACAATAATGTCGTCCAGACAGGCTGTCATTAGCCCATAAACTCACACGCCGGGAGGAAAAGCTCACGGTCTTGGTTCAACTCTGGTTACAGTGACTGCTTGTCACTGTTACAGATATTAATTAAACACCTCTCATTTTGAATAACCACAATTCAACTTCCGGAATATTTTTTTTAATAAAAGCCTCACGCCCACACGACATGTGAAAATTAACGTGCTACGACACGTCTTTTTGTTGGTACTGCTGGCCTGGGGCCCCTCGGGCTGCTCTTGCGCCCTTGTTCTACGTAGGCCAAACTCCGCTATTCATCAAGCCTTGTTTTTCACCCTGCCTTTGACAAGCCGAATGGCAATATTCATTCAGCCTGCCTTACCATCACAGTCTGATTTGTAACCTAACTGCTCGGCTGTCAGCTTCACTGCAGGCCGCGTTTTATTTTAATAAAATTGTGGGAGTGAGACAACTTCTTTGTACAAGCACAGCAAAGGCCCGGAGCTTGCCTAACTGAATCCATTAAGGCTTTATTATTAACTGATCTTCAAGATCTATTTAAATATGAAGTGTTAGTGATCTGACACAACGCTGAGAATAAGTTTAATTGACTCCTGTTATTTATTCCTTTTCGGGGTCAGAAGCACTGAGTGGTGTTAATGCTCTGCTACTAGAAGGGCCCTCTACCCATCACTGACTGCTGAAGAGGGCACAAACTGACCGTACCAACACTCAGGACTAAAACCCAGCCCGCTGAGGACATTCACACTTCCTACTAAAACCTAAATGTTGCGAAGCATTTAATTCAAACAGGTGAAGTATAGTGAGGAACAGGAGGTTAGGCATAGTTAACACACAGCTAATCTTGACGGACTAATTATTTTTATCTTAAATTTCCAAACATTTGGTGTACAAAACCCAAATGTTTTAAAATAGCTTGCACATCCTCAAAAAAATAGGCACCTGGGTTTGTCACTCATAGAACTACACTAAACTCACATCAGCCCATTCACATGCATTTCTCAAATGGAAAATGCAAGCTCCTGGGTTAAGATAAGGCTCACTCAAAGTGGAGGAATGCAAAATCCTTGCAAAATTTAATTCATACAGTAAAATAAAGTAAAACAAGTATAACTAGATATATAGGAGACAACTAGAATTAGATTCCCAGGTCAGTGACATTATTGGTTCTGACAAGGTGAACTTATCCAAGCTTTTACAAACAGGATGTCCAATTTACCTCAGAACATGCTTATATTTTTCTGTTCCATCTTTTCAATCTGATGACATTTCATAGACTGCTGCACCATTAGCAAATAGGTTGCTACTTTTTAAAAATGGCTTTGCCAAGCTCAGAATTTAATAGAGAAATACAGCTCGGATTCTGTGACACCTATGTTTCAAAATTCACTATCAATCATCAGGTTAATTATTGCTCTAAGAAAATCAGGAGGTAAATGTAAGCTAAGGTGCAAAACACCCTGGAACAACTTTTGCACTCTTTTGCCCCCTGTTTTGCCCCGCTGACATAATCGGGTTGCAAGGAGCAAGAACAAGGTTGAAATTCTTTCCATTATAGAAAATAGTGTTGTACAATGAAAATTTCTTTGCAGGTCTTGTTTAGTTCCATAAATGTTTCTGAATGAAATTTTGGTATGATTGATGTTTTCTATTGACTTGCATAAAGCTGCAAATCATTGCCTGTCTTCTGCTTGTAGCAGCATACATATATACAGGATGTGTTATTAATTTCATCTATCTGCAAGAACATTAAAAACTTTTCATATAGTTGTTTTTTAAAAGGTAAAAAGTAAACTACAGGTCTGACTCTGCAGCCCTGATCTTGTGTTCCATTGTCTTAGACACACTTAATATATATTACAAATACTAAGGGATGATACACAATCATTAATTGCTTTTAAAGAAACGTTTTTGCCTTTTTAGCACCATCTAGGAAATTGCATACAGACCAATAACAAAAGAGTGTTTGCTCAAATTAAAATTAATTTAATTTGCTTGAACTTCTATGATAAATAAACACAAAGAATAACTGAAATAAACATGATTCAATCCTCTCTAGGGAGGAGTTGATTCACTGTGAAGACCGCTTTCTGTGTCCTGCACTGCCCCTTGCTGGAGTATCTTACAAATGTGACAGTGTAAATTCTAATAGCAGCACTAATTAAAACAAGTATCAGTTTCTAAACCACAAAATAATCTTAAAATATAAGGGTTGCACAATTTTATAGCCAGTCACTTAATCAACAGTTCGTTATCACACATGTGGACTTCTTTTCTGCAAAACTATTGACCATTCCCATTTGCAAAGACTAATTTTAATCCATACAGAGTTGATGAACACTGTTAGCTTTTTCCCTGATTGCTTTCTCATAAAAGATTACTATTGAAAGAAGAAAACCATAACATGAAAAACCCAGAAATATTGCTACTTTACTAAGTAAAGTAGCTAATGAAAAGTGGCAAGGAAACCAAGGCAAGCAGATGCTTTCCTAAAAAACATGTCTAAGATGTACAGTAAATGTGAATATGACCCATATATAGAAATGAGACTAAGAAAAAAAAATAGCACACTTAGCAATATCTCTTTCCTCTGAAACTTCCACAGCATTTCCTATTATCCTTCAAAAATGCATGTGAAAAACTGGTGTTTGTTCCCTTTGTGTGTGTTATTGGTCATAGATTCATTCATTCATTCATTCTCAAAGTCATTGCAAGCTTGACAAAATGAATACACTTGAGTACCTGTGTCTGTGACTCTGTATTTTTCAACTTTCTGGTTCTGGAGATTGTTTGATTTCTTTTAAGTTTTCCATCATGGATACTATTCAACCTTAAAACAAGAATGTTTTCACAAAAGTCTGGAAGGTCATTTGTACAACTGTGTATATAGAAAAACTGAACCACATATTAGAAGCTCAATAAACTCTTTCCTGCATTAAAGTAAATCCTACCACAACACATCTTCTAACCAAACTATTTGTAATACCCCTCAGCTAGTCATAATTTATTCAATTTGGGCTGGTATTTTTAATTACATCCTACATGCATATATTGGCTTCGGAGAAGTTATTCTATACATCAGATTTATGTAAGCCCAATGCAAGTTACCCTCTCCTTCTCTTCCAACAGAGACAATCCTTTGTTGGTGAATGAAGCCAAGGACTGACTTTCCTTGAGTTCTCTCTATGAAACCACACACACTTATTTGTCAACAAATAGTAAAGCACTCTATGGTAAACTTGGTCTGTGCACTGAACTGAGTGACATCACTCCCCTGAAAGCTAGGGGTCAAAACAACTAGTCTACACTTGAAATATTACCTTCAATTTAAAAATGCACAGGAGAAAAAAATAAAGAGCCATAGGCAGCTAGTTACTTAAATGCCTTTCTTTTAATAGCTTGCAGGAAAAGCCTGAGGGAAGGGCCTAGCACTGGCCATACCGACAGCAGAGCACCTTCTGACTTTGTCAAAGCTTTGATTTCACCCTCAGACTTTTAAACTGACCTGGGAATTTGGCCCAAAATATAACGGGGTCAAGTGGCAAGAACAGGAATTGAACTGTACCTCTTAAATAGTCCTCCACGCTGACAGATCTATGGGTGGTAAGAACACTATAGGAACAGAAAAGACTAAAAAATATGAGGCGATATTGGAAAAGACCACCAGGAAGCACCTGCAGCTCTTTAAGAAATTAGACTAAATATTAACTAAAATAAAGACTAAAATATTAACTTATTCGTCCCAGGTGTTGATTTAACCATCACTCCTCCATCTTGGGATGTGAGGCTGACAGAGGTCCAACACGCAGTGGTTCTGTTTTCCTACTGTCCCGATCCAGGAACACATTGGGATACACGAACAAAGCTGCAAACAACTTAGCGTGCTGCCTTTTCTTAGCTCACACACATCCTGCTACTAGAGGGAAGCTCAATGTGTCTATTTAAAATGTCAGCTCGCTGCCACAGCTGATTACACATCTGCTCTAGAATGGAGCGTCATCAAAGAAAAAAAATCTTATGCATTGTACAGAGGGGAGAGGTCTATGTGAAAGCTAAATTGAAGCCTGCCAAACCCAGCAAGCCCCTTTCCAGCAAGTCTGCAGAAGAGCAGCACTGTGAATGAGAATCAGGATGCTACCACAGACGTAGCATGGCAAAAAGGATGACAATAAGTCTCAAGGGTTAGATGGTGTCTCTGTGTTTCATCTGTATAAAATGAGGCAGGCCAACTCCCAATTTACTCATAAAACTTGATTGAGGGGGACAGAAGTACAATATATTACTTCTATGTTTGGCACCAGTGTAACTGTGGCTGGAACACTGTGCCTATTTCAAACATCCAAATTTCAAGAAGGATGCTGAGAAATTGGACAAGGTTCATAACAGGGCCTAGGGAATGATTAAAGAATTAGAAGACATGCCTTGTAGTGAAAGACTCCAGAAGGTTAATCTACTTAGCTCATCAAAGAGAAGGTTAAGCTGTTGGGACTTAATCATAGTCTCACATCTAATATGAGAAGCTGAAGTTTGACAGTAAAAGAGTTTATCTCCTGCCTAATTACCAAAGGTCCAGTGGTTGAAAGCTGAATACAAATAAATTCAGAAAGGACACAGGGCAGGTTTGTTTACTAATGTATTTAATTTTAACCAAGGAGGGTAATTAATTACTGAAAAAAAAAGTGCTACATTTTGCCAGTGATGTCAAATCAAGATTGATGCTTTTCTAAAAATCTGTGCTGCAGTTCAAGCACAGCTATCGGATACAGCCTATGCTCTTTACTGAAAGATATAAATAACACACAATGAACTTACAGAAACAAAGTCATCAACATGTTGTACTGAGAAGTGCCATAATTTCTAAATATAGCAAGTCCTTTAGTTCAAAACTAATTCCGCCTAACCCTGAATTTAAAAAGATGCCCACAGAAATCTGAATCACTAAAAGGACATACCTAGCAGCAAATTGTAGCTAGAATTAAATATGTGAATTTAGCCAACTTCAAAAAACGTACACAACATCCACTTCATTAAAGGCTATGTTCTGAGAGACTGTTTTGCCACAATGTTCCCCAAATCATTCCCAGTTATTGATTTGTGATGTCCAAATGGATGAATGTGACTCTGATAAGGATGAACGCTTCAGAGTTGAATGATTCTCCATAGCTGTCTGACAGATAAGCTTCTGAACACATCTGGCATTACTGGGAAAATACAATATAAAAATCGAACAGGGATTCCTCCCCCCGCTCCCACCTTTGGTAATGGTAGAATATACTTGCAATGTCAGTGGTTTTTTTCTAGGTACAAATAAATCAGCTGTGTCAGGAACCAATTTTGCCATAACATAAATTACTTTCACATTTTCTCTTTGTTCTGGTAAGACAGGCCTATTGGTAAACAACCTCTTCCATTTATTCATACAAACAGTCTACAGTGGTAACATGAATTTTGAAAGATGTGTAACCTCTGACTCAAGAATATTAGGGTATATAAGATTTAGCTTTTTGGATGATTTTCATTAAAAAATAGAAACATAGAATAAATACATTGATAAGTGTCTCAACCCTTAAACTAAAACCCCTTTGTATATGTCTTCACCTTCACCAATGGCCCACAGGCCTAAATTTCACAAAGAAAAGAGTGTATTCTTTAAATCATATGAGCTAACACAAGGTAGCCAACATTTTGGCAGACCAAAGAAAACATGACAGCAACCTGACAGTCTTTACATTAACCCAGATGTATGCCAGAATCTACCTATTTCTTATTCAGATTAACTTTTATTATCTGCTTATCAGATCCTGAAAGTATTGATGTTCAGATTGCAGAAATGTCCATTCTTTTAATGTGTCAAGCTTGGAAAAATAATTGTCAGCTAGGAGTCAGACTGATACCGTTTCCTCAACACATAAAAAGTGGATTTTATTAGACACAGCCTAGCACTTTCTTCATTCACTTTTTGATTAAGTTTCACAATTTGTTGCCCTGGGAAAAGAATCTCAAAGTACGTTAGAAATACATTATTTCTCATTTAGGTATGCATATGTTCTTGAATGCTTACAGTATGTTTCAATATCCCCTTAACAGCGAGAGCAAGATTCTTTTCTCCTCTTTGCTGTGATGACCAGATTACTCGCAGAAAGGTGCCATGAGTACCAGGACAGTAGTATCGCAACTCAGCACTGCCTAAGGCTGATGCCCCATTTGAGTCTCTAGAGTCTTTCCAAAAGGAAAGGGAATTTCGTGTTGCTATAGGGCTCAGAAGGGGTTCATGGTGCAGGTCTACACCCCAGGTAAACTCACAGAGATGAGTATAACTGCATGCAGTGTAAAGAAGCACAGCACTAGCCCATGCAGTGTATGTTGTCCAAAGCATTTAGACAGCTGCAGATCTGAAACATGTCCATGTTTTGAAGGACAACCCTTTTTTCTTTTCAACATAGTGTTTCTTTTTTGCTATTGCTGTTTATTAATTTGACCTTTTTTAAAAGTTTAGTACTAAATCACTATGTTTTCCCACATACTAATAGGATAGCCTTATCAAGGGATACATTAAAGCAGCCGGTACTTTATGAGCAATCTGAATCACTCCAGATTAGTAAAAAACTATACCAGTTACTACAAACCTTAGGAAATGAAACGTTGATTCTACGCAGTAGCACTAAAAGCTTTGGAGGTTTAATGTTTTACAGCTGTGGAGGTGTATGTATATTTCTAAACTGCTTAAATCAGAGGGATGCAATATCATAAGCCTTGAGGATGAAGCTTATTTGCTTTGCAAGTTGGCCCAAGGTGGGTGGTGTGAGCAAGGCATTAGGGGGGCAGGAACTGAAGCTCTGCATCCGAGTAGTAACAAAACAATCAGTTTAGATCAAGCCATACCTTGAAACTATGTCCAGAAGAGGTTTTTTTCTGCTATTTAAGTGAACTGAGTCATGGAGCAGTCCTCCTGAAAGAGTCTAATGAACACCAGAGCCAAAGCAAAGGAATACACTTAGCTCAGAGAAACTATGTGGTAGAGCCACAACATAAGAATATAGGTGGATAGACAGGTAAATAAACATTTCATTAGGAGTGGTTTTTTTTAGAGGTTTCTGTTCAGCCCTACCCAGGAATAGAAACCAGAAAAGCCTGTTAAGGGTCAGCATCAGTAATGTACGCAGTGGCTAGACATCTTTCTGTAGAAGGAAAAATGTGAGGTAGGTATGAATTTGGGTGTAGAGATGAAAATGTGTGAGTGGGTGACATTGCATACATCGGCTAAGCTACACAGAAAATAGACATATACATCCTAGTTGCTTAAGAAGCAGCATGAACATATGTCTTATATTCTTTGCCCAACAAGTTACACAAATATGCAAATTTAACAGCAAGTTGTTGATTTTTAATTATTTATAGTGGAGATATTACAACTAGTACACTCAAACTAATGCTTTGTAAACTACAGTTGCTAGATAATAGTCAATATAAAGCCCACATACAAATTCGTGTGCCAAGCTCCATGTATGTATACAAGCACACCATACAGCACACTTGTTAAAGCCAAGGTCTCGTGAATAGTATGCTAACAGGAAACCTCATTATAAAGAGTAAACTAGCTACTACCCAGCAAAAAATGTATCTGACAATACACTGTGAAGAAGCCTGAATATTGATACGCTATGTGTAAATCTAATAATAGGGAAGACTATCAAAAGGTTCCAAATTTCAATAATACCTGTGCTAGCTGAGTTAATTGGAAGTCTTACCCATAACCTTTTCTGAATATTTTCTCTTCTTGCAACGATCTGTTATTTCCTTGCTTGTTAATGGAACAACAGGTAGAAATTTCCCAAGTGACAGCTTGCTCTGCAGGCTGGCTTGTAAACACAGGAGAGTGCATTATAGCCATCCTCTGTTAAAGCTATTTGTTCTGTGAATACAATTAGCAGTCTTCCTGATCAACTCGAAATAACCTCAAATACCTTTTTTTTTGCTATTAGAAAGGCAGAAGAAAGAGCATCAATTTGCCTTTTTTTTTTTTTTTCTTTGAAGGGATCTTGGATTCTACGAAGACCTGTTTCAATTTTTCTAAAACTTCAATAATCTGAAAAACAAACACTTGGAGATACTGCATTATAAAGCTATAACGTAAGAGAATAGAATGATACACTGGTAGAGAGAAACAAACATTTCATTGATACGCTAGGAGATTTTTCTCTGTAAGGTTTCCATTCAGCCCTACACAGGAATACAAAGTAGAAAAGCTTGTAAAGGGAGAGCATACAGTAGTGTATACAAAGGCTAGACATCTGCAGTTTAACACATGTTCAGTTCAGCATCTTAATTCCTCATATGAACTTTCAAGGTGAAAATTCTTATACTTTCAATGCAATGCTAATGGTTATCCTGGATCCCTACATTTTAATCACAGCTTGTGATTTTAGTTTGGCACTACTCTTTTACATTGGTGATGGTCTTAGGTCTCAGTCTTTTAATGCAATGGTATTTTAATCTTATGAATAGAAAAGTTAATCTAAATGTTTTTAGTCAGAAATAAACTTCTAGTACGTAAGTTTTAATTCAACAATTCAAAAAGTGAAAGTTAAAAAAAATCGTAAAATAAAATAAAAATAATAAAAATGAAAAGAACACTCCATCTGCAGGCTGCTGCTATGGTGTGGCTGTGTACACTACTGATCTGGATGTTGCACAGAGTTCTGCCTGGATGTGGGTGCAAGTGGGAGAAGAGCATGCTACGTACTGCCATGGAGGGGGAAGCCAGATGGCAGGGTTGACCCCAGCAGAGAAACAGACTTTCCTGTGTCCTGCACTTGCTCCATGTGAGTATGCAAGCATACCATACAACAAACTTGCTAAAAATGTAGGGCCTCAACATGCATCACTGCAGCTTACTATGCATGGCAAATTTGCACCTGCAATACTATAGTGTAAATATCAAACATCCCATGATAAACTGTGCAACAGGGTTGAAAAAAATCTCTACCTTACACAGGACATGCAAACATTCCTTCAGAAAATATACTTTCTCATCCTGGTGACAATCTTTTGTTGGTTTGGGGGCTTTGTTTTCATGAGTTGGCATTTTTTTAATTAAAGTGAGTAGAGTATGTATATGCATATATATTAACTTTCAACATATCATTGCTTGCTTACAAGGAGTTCATTTTAAAAATAAGAAATGTGACAGGATGTTATCCTTTAATTCAGAAGGAGATCTTTTGTCATTCTCAGAAATCCTACTATGTTTGAGTCTTCAGTTCACAGTAGAATCTGCTTCAGTTCCTCGTGACATGATTCAGCAGAGATATAATGGGATCTCTGCTTCACAAGAGGAGAGGAAACATGACACAGGAACGCTCTGCAGACTCAGAGCAGCACTACAGTGCTAGCGAAGCAAGCAGACAGAATTTCTTTGTTGGAAGTCAATTTTGGTCCCAATTGTCATGTTTAAGGTGAAACTTGTAAAACAAATTAAAACTGCAGCATTCCTATACAAACCATAAACCTTATGATTTAGCATTAAGCCTAAAACTATTAACAGATAAACCTCCAACGGCCAGGAATGATGGAAAACCTGCTTAGCATTACCTGTTGTGCATGCTCGTTTGGTATTTAATCCTCTCCTATGTTTCCCTGCTTTCACTGCCTTAGGTTACAATATTAATATCTGTTAAATGAAGCTTGTCTGTGTGATTTAAATTATACTTCAGATGCTGTATTATTTTTTCATTTTTTTTCCTCTAGATTACTTATTTTCATGAGAAAAAAATGCTTCAGCAATAAGGTGTTGCCACTAGCTCTCAGCTGCATGAAGAAAAGCTTTCAGAGCAGCACTTGGAGCATCCAATTTAGATAAGGGTAAGTTCTATTTGGAAAATTTTGGAGAATGCTAGGATAAAAAGGTTATCTGCTGAATAGCTGAGTGACAGTCAAGAAAATGTAAGCATCCTCCACAAAAGATGGTTGTATCAGAGAGAGTAAGTTAACAAAATGAATAAGAACCTCCTATTCAGAATCATTTACAAAGTTATTGTACCAGATAACAAAGAGCTGGAGTTCAGGAGTATATCTCTTATAAAACATGATTAGATTCCTTAATCTTAGGAGTGATGAATATGTGCTCTTGAGCTTTTAAATGTATCTGAAGATTTACATACGTTAAAGGAGAGTCTATTGCTGTTGGAAGGAAGGGCGGGCGACTCAGGAAGAATACAGGGATCTCGTCAGGTCGTGCAGAGAGGGAATTAGGAAGGCAAAAGCACAGCTAGAACTCAATCTGGCCACTGTTGTCAGGGACAACAAAAAATGTTTTTACAAATATGTTAATGACAAGAAGAGGGCCAAGGAGAATCTYCCTCCCTTATTGGATGCCRGGGGGAACATTGCCACCAAGGATGAGGAAAAAGYTGAGGTGCTTAATGCCTTCTTTGCCTCAGTCTTTAATAKTCAGACCGSTGATCCTCAGAGTRTTCACCTCCCTGAGCTGGAAGATGGGGATGGGGRGCAGAGTAAACCCCCCATAATCGAAGAGGAAGAGGTT